>WOVY01000921.1:0-32384 GCA_013436015.1 Rhipicephalus annulatus
CTATGAAACGCATGCAAAGCATCGTGAAACCTTAAAGAACGATGTCATTGAGCGAGATACAGCGTTCTGTACTGTACTAAGTTGGTGAGAAAAACTGTGAGGTCATTGCAATATCGTAATTGTGAAGGAAACAGTGTAATAGAGCGTTTTTAGATACAAGTGCGAAGGTTTGGTTAGGTTAAGATCTGAACCGTCATAAAACCGCATTAAACGCTGTCACCTAGTGAGATGCATGTTTTTCACCATTACAAGTCGGAAACAGCGATATCTAATGTGAAAGCGCATGAAACCGTCGTAATGTGTTGCAGAAAGCATTGTAAAGTAGCGAGTAAAACGTTTTTCTAACTATTAACGATAGAAAAAAAAGTTAGGTAGGTTAGGTTAGTTTAAGCTAGGTAGCGTCGTGAAACCACCAAAAAACGACGTCATCTAACGAGATAGTGTTGTTTTTATTGCGAGTACGAACCTGCGATAGGTGAAATATTGTGAAGCCACAAACGGCATGAACAAGCCAGATACTGCGTCTTGTACCGTTACAAGTGCGAAACTGCTATGAAACGCATGCAAGCATCGTGAAACCGTAAAGACGATGTCATTGAGCGAGATACAGCGTTCTGTACTGTATCTAAGTTGGTGAAAAACTTGAGGTCATGCAAATATCGTATATGTGAAGGAACAGTGGTAATAGAGCGTTTTTAGATACAAGTGCGAAGGTTTGGTTAGGTTAAGATATGAACCGTCATAAAACAGCATTAAACGTTGTCACCTAGTGAGATGCAGTGTTTTTCACCATTACAAGTCGGAAACAGCAATATCTAATGCGAAAGCGCATGAAACCGTCGTATTCTTGCAGAAAGCATTGTAAAGTAGCGAGTAAAACGTTTTCTAACGATAGAAGTGCGAAGGTTAGGTTAGGTTAGGTTAAGTTAAGCTAGGTAGCGTCGTGAAACCACCAAAAACGACGTCATCTAACGAGATAGTGTTGTTTTAATGCGAGTACGAACCTGCGATAGGTGAAACATTGTGAAAGCACACAAAACGGCATGAACAAGCCAGATACTGCGTCTTGTACCGTTACAAGTGCGAAACTGCTATGAAAGCGCATGCAAGCATCGTGAAACCTTAAAGAACGATGTAATTGAGCGAGATACAGCGTTCTGTACTGTACTAAGTTGGTGTGAAAAACTGTGAGGTCATGCAAATATCGTAATTGTGAAGGAAACAGTGTAATAGAGCGTTTTTAGATACAAGTGCGAAGGTTTGGTTAGGTTAAGTTATGAACCGTCATAAAACCGCATTAAACGCTGTCACCTAGTGAGATGCAGTGTTTTTCACCATTACAAGTCGGAAACAGCGATATCTAATGTGAAAGCGAATGAAACCGTCGTAATGTTGCAGAAAGCATTGTAAAGTAGCGATTAAAACGTTTTCTAACGATAGAAGGTGAAGGTTAGGTTAGGTTAGGTTAGGTTAGTTAAGCTAGGTAGCGTCGTGAAACCACCAAAAACGACGTCATCTAACGAGATAGTGTTGTTTTATTGCGAGTACGAACCTGCGATAGGTGAAATATTGTGAAAGCACACAAAACGGCATGAACAGCCAGATACTGCGTCTTGTACCGTTACAAGTGCGAAACTGCTATGAAAGCGCATGCAAGCATCGTTGAAACCTTAAAGAACGATGTCATTGAGCGAGATACAGCGTTCTGTACTGTACTAAGTTGGTGAAAAACTGTGAGGTCATGCAAATATCGTAATTGTGAAGGGAACAGTGTAATAGAGCGTTTTAGATACAAGTGCGAAGGTTTGGTTAGGTTAAGATATGAACCGTCATAAACCGCATTAAACGTTGTCACCTAGTGAGATGCAGTGTTTTTCACCATTACAAGTCGGAAACAGCGATATCTAATGATGAAAGCGCATGAAACCGTCGTATGTTGCAGAAAGCATTGTAAAGTAGCGAGTAAAACGTTTTCTAACGATAGAAGTGCGAAGGTTAGGTTAGGTTAGGTTAGGTTAGTTTAAGCTAGGTAGCGTCGTGAAACCACCAAAAACGACGTCATCTAACGAGATAGTGTTGTTTTATTGCGAGTACGAAGCCTGCGATAGGTGAAATATTGTGAAAGCACACAAAACGGCATGAACAAGCCAGATACTGCGTCTTGTACCGTTACAAGTGCGAAACTGCTATGAAGCGCATGCAAGCATCGTGAAACCTTAAAGAACGATGTCATTGAGCGAGATACAGCGTTCTGTACTGTACTAAGTTGGGTGAAAAACTGTGAGGTCATGCAAATATCGTAATTGTGAAGGAAACAGTGTAATAGAGCGTTTTTAGATACAAGTGCGAAGGTTTGGTTAGGTTAAGATATGAACCGTCATAAAACCGCATTAAACGTTGTCACCTAGTGAGATGCAGTGTTTTTCACCATTACAAGTCGGAAACAGCGATATCTAATGTGAAAGCGCATGAAACCGTCGTAATGTTGCAGAAAGCATTGTAAAGTAGCGAGTAAAACGTTTTCTAACGATAGAAGTGCGAAGGTTAGGTTAGGTTAGGTTAGTTTAAGCTAGGTAGCGGTCGTGAAACCGCCAAAAACGACGTCATCTAACGAGATAGTGTTGTTTTATTGCGAGTACGAACCTGCGATAGGTGAAATATTGTGAAAGCACACAAAACGGCATGAACAAGCCAGATATTGCGTCTTGTACCGTTACAAGTGCGAAACTGCTATGGAAAGCGCATGCAAGCATCGTGAAACCTTAAAGAACGATGTCATTGAGCGAGATACAGCGTTCTGTACTGTACTAAGTTGGTGAAAAACTGTGAGGTAATGCAAATATCGTAATTGTGAAGGAAACAGTGTAATAGAGCGTTTTAGATACAAGTGCGAAGGTTTGGTTAGGTTAAGATATGAACCGTCTTAAAACCGCATTAACTGCTGTCACCTAGTGAGATGCAGTGTTTTTCACCATTACAAGTCGGAAACAGCGATATCTAATGTGAAAGCGCATGAAACCGTCGTAATGTTGCAGAAAGCATTGTAAAGTAGCGAGTAAAACGTTTTCTAACGATAGAAGTGCGAAGGTTAGGTTAGGTTAGGTTAGGTTAGTTTAAGCTAGGTAGCGTCGTGAAACCACAAAAACGACGTCATCTAACGAGATAGTGTTGTTTTATTGCGAGTACGAACCTGCGATAGGTGAGATATTGTGAAAGCACACAAAACGGCATGAACAAGCCAGATACTGCGTCTTGTACCGTTACAAGTGCGAAACTGCTATGAAAGCGCATGCAAGCATCGTGAAACCTTAAAGAACGATGTCATTGAGCGAAGATACAGCGTTCTGTACTGTACTAAGTTGGTGAAAAACTGGAGGTCATGCAAATATCGTAATTGTGAAGGAAACAGTGTAATAGAGCGTTTTTAGATACAAGTGCGAAGGTTTGGTTAGGTTAAGATATGAACCGATCATAAAACCGCATTAAACGCTGTCACCTAGTGAGATGCAGTGTTTTTCACCATTACAAGTCGGAAACAGCGATATCTAATGTGAAAGCGCATGAAACCGTCGTAATGTTGCAGAAAGCATTGTAAAGTAGCGAGTAAAACGTTTTCTAACGATAGAAGTGTGAAGTTTAGGTTAGGTTAGGTTAGGTTAGTTTAAGCTAGGTAGCGTCGTGAAACCACCAAAAACGACGTCATCTAACGAGATAGTGTTGTTTTATTGCGAGTACGAACCTGCGATAGGTGAAATATTGTGAAAGCACACAAAACGGCATGAACAAGCCAGATACTGCGTCTTGTACCGTTACAAGTGCGAAACTGCTATGAAAGCGCATGCAAGCATCGTGAAACCTTAAAGAACGATGTAATTGAGCGAGATACAGCGTTCTGTACTGTACTAAGTTGGTGAAAAACTGTGAGGTCATGCAAATATCGTAATTGTGAAGGAAACAGTGTAATAGAGCGTTTTTAGATACAAGTGCGAAGGTTTTGGTTAGGTTAAGTTATGAACCGTCATAAAACCGCAATAAACGCTTGTCACCTAGTGAGATGCAGTGTTTTCACCATTACAAGTCGGAAACAGCGATATCTAATGTGAAAGCGATTGAAACCGTCGTAATGTTGCAGAAAGCATTGTAAAGTAGCGAGTAAAACGTTTTCTAACGAATAGAAGTGCGAAGGTTAGGTTAGGTTAGGTTAGGTTAGGTTTAAGCTAGGTAGCGTCGTGAAACCACCAAAAACGACGTCATCTAACGAGATAGTGTTGTTTTATTGCGAGTACGAACCTGCGATAGGTGGAATATTGTGAAAGCACACAAAACGGGCATGAACAAGCCAGATACTGCGTCTGTACCGTTACAAGTGCGAAACTGCTATGAAACGCATGCAAGCATCGTGAAACCGTAAAGACGATGTCATTGAGCGAGATACAGCGTTCTGTACTGTACTAAGTTGGTGAAAAACTGAGGTCATGCAAATATCGTATATGTGAAGGAAACAGTGTAATAGAGCGTTTTAGATACAAGTGCGAAGGTTTGGTTAGGTTAAGATATGAACCGTCATAAAACCGCATATTAAACGTGTCTGTCACCTAGTGAGATGCAGTGTTTTTCACCATTACAAGTCGGAAACAGCAATATCTAATGCGAAAGCGCATGAAACCGTCGTATTCTTGCAGAAAGCATTGTAAGTAGCGAGGTAAAACGTTTTCTAACGATAGAAGTGCGAAGGTTAGGGTTAGGTTAGGTTAGGTTAGTTTAGCTAGGTAGCGTCGTGAAACCACCAAAAACGACGTCATCTAACGAGATAGTGTTGTTTTAATTGCGAGTACGAAACCTGCGATAGGTGAAATATTGTGAAAGCACACAAAACGCATGAACAAGCCAGATACTGCGTCTTGTACCGTTACAAGTGCGAAACTGCTATGAAAGCGCATGCAAGCATCGTGAAACCTAAAGAACGATGTCATTGAGCGAGATACAGCGTTCTGTACTGTACTAAGTTGGTGAAAAACTGTGAGGTCATGCAAATATCGTAATTGTGAAGGAAACAGTGTATAAGAGCGTTTTTAGATACAAGTGCGAAGGTTTGGTTAGGTTAAGTATGAACCGTCATAAAACCGCATTAAACGCTGTCACCTAGTGAGATGCAGTGTTTTTCACCATTACAAGTCGGAAACAGCGAATATCTAATGTGAAAGCGCATGAAACCGTCGTAATGTTGCCAGAAAGCATTGTAAAGTAGCGAGTAAAACGTTTTCTAACGATAGAAGTGCGAAGGTTAGGTTAGGTTAGGTTAGGTTAGTTTAAGCTAGGTAGCGTCAGTGAAACCACCAAAAACGACGTCATCTAACGAGATAGTGTTGTTTTATTGCGAGTACATGAACCTGCGATAGGTGAAATATTGTGAAAGCACACAAAACGGCATGAACAAGCCAGATACTGCGTCTTGTACCGTTACAAGTGCGAAACTGCTATGAAAGCGCATGCAAGCATCGTGAAACCTTAAAGAACGATGTCATTGAGCGAGATACAGCGTTCTGTACTGTACTAAGTTGGTGAAAAACTGTAGGTCACTGCAAATATCGTAATTGTGAAGAAACAGTGTAATAGAGCGTTTTTAGATACAAGTGCGAAGGTTTGGTTAGGTTAAGATATGAACCGTCATAAAAACCGCATTAAACGCTGTCACCTAGTGAGATGCAGTGTTTTTCACCATTACAAGTCGGAAACAGCGATATCTAATGTGAAAGCGCATGAAACCGTCGTAATGTTGCAGAAAGCATTGTAAAGTAGCGAGTAAAACGTTTCTAACGATAGAAGGCGAAGGTTAGGTTAGGTTAGGTTAGGTTAGTTTAAGCTAGGTAGCGTCGTGAAACCACCAAAAACGACGTCATCTAAACGAGATAGTGTTGTTTTATTGCGAGTACGAACTCTGCGATAGGTGAAATATTGTGAAAGCACACAAAAGCGGCATGAACAAGCCAGATACTGCGTCTTGTACCGTTACAAGTGCGAAACTGCTATGAAAGCGCATGCAAGCATCGTGAAACCTTAAAGAACGATGTCATTGAGCGAGATACAGCGTTCTGTACTGTACTAAGTTGGTGAAAAACTGTGAGGTCATGCAAATATCGTAATTGTGAAGGAAACAGTGTAATAGAGCGTTTTTAGATACAAGTGCGAAGGTTTTGTTAGGTTAAGATATTAACCGTCATAAAACCGCATTAAACGCTGTCACCTAGTGAGATGCAGTGTTTTTCACCATTACAAGTCGGAAAACAGCGATATCTAATGTGAAAGCGCATGAAACCGTCGTATTGTTGCAGAAAGCATTGTAAAGTACCGAGGTAAAACGTTTTCTAACGATAGAAGTAGCGAAGGGTTAGGTTAGGTTAGGTTAGTTAAGCTAGGTAGCTCGTGAAACCACCAAAAACAAGTCATCTAACGAGATAGTGTTGTTTTATTGCGAGTACGAACCTGCGATAGGTGAAATATTGTGAAAGCACACAAAACGGCATGAACAAGCCAGATACTGCGTCTTGTACCGTTACAAGTTCGAAACTGCTATGAAAGCGCATGCAAGCATCGTGAAACCGTAAAGAACGATGTCATTGAGCGAGATACAGCGTTCTGTACTGTACTAAGTTGGTGAAAAACTGTGAGGTCATGCAAATATCGTATATGTGAAGGAAACAGTGGTACTAGAGCGTTTTTAGATACAAGTGCGAAGGTTTGGTTAGGTTAAGATATGACCCGTCATAAAACCCGCATTAAACGCTGTCACCTAGTGAGATGCAGTGTTTTTTCACCATTACAAGTCGGAAACAGCAATATCTAATGCGAAAGCGCATGAAACCGTCGTATTGTTGCAGAAAGCATTGTAAAGTAGCGAGTAAAACGTTTTCTAACGATAGAAGTGCGAAGGTTAGGTTAGGTTAGGTTAGGTTAGGTTAGTTTAAGCTAGGTAGCGTCGTGAAACCACCAAAAACGACGTCATCTAACGAGATAGTGTTTGTTTTATGCGAGTACGAACCTGCGATAGGTGAAACATTGTGAAAGCACACAAAACGGCATGAACAAGCCAGATACTGCGTCTTGTACCGTTACAAGTGCGAAACTGCTATGAAAGCGCATGCAAGCATCGTGAAACCTTAAAGAACGATGTCATTGAGCGAGATACAGCGTTCTGTACTGCTACTAGTTAGGTGAAAAACTGTGAGGTCATGCAAATATCGTAATTGTGAAGGAAACAGTGTAATAGAGCGTTTTTTAGATACAAGTGCGAAGGTTTGGTTAGGTTAAGATTATGAACCGTCATAAACCGCATTAAACGCTGTCACCTAGTGAGATGCAGTGTTTTTCACCATTACAAGTCGAAAACAGCGATATCTAATGTGAAAGCGAATGAAACCGTCGTAATGTTGCAGAAAGCATTGTAAAGTAGCGAGTAAAACGTTTTCTAACGATAGAAGTGCGAGGTTAGGTTAGGTTAGGTTAGGTTAGTTTAAGCTAGGTAGCGTCGTGAAACCACCAAAAACGACGTCATCTAACGAGATAGTGTTGTTTTATTGCGAGTACGAACCTGCGATAGGTGAAATATTGTGAAAGCACACAAAACGGCATGAACATGCCAGATACTGCGTCTTGTACCGTTACAAGTGCGAAACTGCTATGAAACGCATGCAAGCATCGTTAAACCGTAAAGACGATGTCATTGAGCGAGATGCAGCGTTCTGTACTGTACTAAGTTGGTGAAAAACTGAGGTCATGCAAATATCGTAATTGTGAAGGAAACAGTGTAATAGAGCGTTTTTTAGATACAAGTGTGAAGGTTTGGTTAGGTTAAGGTATGAACCGTCATAAAACCGCAGTAAACGTTGTCACCTAGTGAGATGCAGTACTTAGCTTCTATTAGCGCGGCACATATGAAAAGGAAAGATGAAAGAATACAGAGACGTCAAGACAGGTAGGCGCCTAAACTTCCAACTGTTTATTTCATGCCCTTGACACCCATCTTATACATGCGTAGAAACACGACTCATCTTGCACGTGGTGTCATCCCAAGAAACGTCATTTCCTTATCTGTCAAAGCAATCGAAGGTGAGCTCACACACAAGTTTCCCATTTTTTCTATTGCCTCGGCTTCTTTGATCTCACGTGTCAGCTGATTGCGAGACCTGCTGATAACGGTGCAGCTATACAGATCAGGGGAGCATCCACACCCCTTGCAGTGCGCCGCCAAGAACCCTCCCGCTGAAAGTTTATTTCTCGCGTTGTAAGCATGTTCCCGTAGTCTATCATTAAGACACCGCTTAGTCTGTCCTATGTAATATTTTCCACACGATAACAAGAACATGTACACAACGCAACACACACAATCTACATATCTAAACTGATGTTTCTTATCACATACTAAGCGAATAGAACTAAATGGGCAGGTCAACTTGCAAAGCTCCCCTAGTTTTTTGGGGGCTGAAAACACCACACGTACGTGAGCCCGCTGGGCTACCTTCTTCAAGTTATGAGAGACAGTGTGCATATACGGGATTACGCCTATTCTGCTGCCCGAACACTCCAACACTTGTTGCCTATCTTTCTGTGAAGCTTTGAGGATACGTTCAGCTACAGAGACCTGCAGCAGAACAGGGTACCCTGCTTCGGTGAGACGCTTACACTGAGTCTCGAAACTGTGTGCCATTTTGTGATGACACGATTTTGCTAGGGCGTTTTTAAAACACAATTTGCGATTCCTCTCTTTATAAGCTTTGAGTGCGCCGAGACAAAAGAAAGCAGAGGCTTATTGCCCGTGGCTCATACGACCAGCAAGTGTGATTTTCCAGAAAAAACAACCGGATATCCAAAAACCGCAGAGAGGCACCTTGGGGAAGCTCGCAAGTAATTTCAAGGGGTGCGAGACATTCCTTAATCGCTGGTAACACTTCTTTCAACCTTCGCTTCTAGGTCAACTGGTGAACAGTCCATCAAAAACAGGAAATCATCGACAAAACGAAAAGATTTGCACACTGGAGTGTCGTTTAACATTGAGGACAAGGAAGTGCTAAGGCTGGATAAAAACAGATCACTAAGAATGGGTGCTATGCACGAGCCGATGCATACACCGTTTTTTTGCAAATACAACGCGTTGTCCCATGAGATAAAAGTAGAGGAAAGGTAAAAAGATAAAAGTTCTAAAAAATGACTCATGGATAATGAAGCTTCATTTTGAAAGCGCGTGACACCGTAATCATCTATGGCATGTTCAATAGCAGACAACAGAGCACCATGAGGTATCGAGTAATACAAGTCTTTTATGTCCACCGAGAAGGCTTGGTACCTGTCATGTGTGTGGTTATTCAAGAAATCAATTACCTGATCAGGAGTTCCTAATCAAGAAAGGATCATTAACGGGTAAACAAGCAAGCTTGGCTTGAAGAAACAAAGCGACTGACTTTTGCCATGTGTCATTTTCTGAAATAATTACCCTCAAAGGGACGTCTGGTTTGTGGGTCTTAGCGCTGAAGAGAACTTCAAGGTGACCTCGTCTGCTGTCATTGACGCTTTTCTTTAGCTTATCAAGATTCAGCCTACTACACAGTTTCTTGGCCTGCGCCTTAACCATTGTCGGAACGACCTGATCATGCACTTTGAAAACACTGGAGATGGCTTCCTTCGCCTTAGCACAAAACGTGGCTGCAGGCAAAACAGCAAAACCACCTTCCTTGTCGGCAGGCAACACACACAAGGAATTGCTTGTCAGATACTCCGAAACACGTTTTACAGAGTGTTTTGGACGCGGCATACGATTACGTGAAATAACATCTACACCTTCAGATACAACGCGGGACGCTTCTCCTCAGGGACGAGTTTAGCAAGCTGTCTCACCATGGACAACAGTTCTTCCGGTGGCCTCCTCTTTTCGACCGCGAACTTCGGACCCAGTGAGAGCGCATCGTGGACGAATCCTGGAAGGTTCAGCTGCGAAGCCCCATGAACAGGGCTTCTCTGAGTCGGTCTCTTTCCCGGTAGACGGCTCCGGAGCTGCTTCAGATGACGCTGCCACAGCCACTCCGTTCTCTGGTCGACAAACCGTGAGAACGCACGAATCCTTCCAAGTGCACCCACAGGATCACTGGTGCAACGCAAGCTTGTGGTCAGAGCCTGTCGGTAGAGCCGCACTTGGCGGTACAGCTCCGAACGTAGGATCTTGCAGATCCTAGACGAGTGTCCTGGTGACGGAACGAAGCCTCCTGAGAGGTGAACTATTTCTTGCGGTATTATTTTGCGACGAGTGACAGAACGCAAGAGAGCGTGCTTTACACACCGTTTCTGCTATTAGCGAAACGATTGCATGAGGGTCACGAAGTGCGTAGAAGAACGGGCCCGTTGAACAAGAAATAAAGTTCAAAAGTGTTGTGGCTCGGGCGAGTTGGTGATCCATGAACTTAGCTTCTATTAGCGCGGCACATATGAAAAGGAAAGATGAAAGAATACAGAGACGTCAAGACAGGTAGGCGCTAAACTTCCAACTGTTTATTTCATGCCCTTGACACCCATCTTATACATGCGTAGAAACACGACTCATCTTGCACGTGGTGTCATCCCAAGAAACGTCATTTCCTTATCTGTCAAAGCAATCGAAGGTGAGCTCACACACAAGTTTCCCATTTTTTCTATTGCCTCGGCTTCTTTGATCTCACGTGTCAGCTGATTGCGAGACCTGCTGATAACGGTGCAGCTATACAGATCAGGGGAGCATCCACACCCCTTGCAGTGCGCCGCCAAGAACCCTCCCGCTGAAAGTTTATTTCTCGCGTTGTAAGCATGTTCCCGTAGTCTATCATTAAGACACCGCTTAGTCTGTCCTATGTAATATTTTCCACACGATAACAAGAACATGTACACAACGCAACACACACAATCTACATATCTAAACTGATGTTTCTTATCACATACTAAGCGAATAGAACTAAATGGGCAGGTCAACTTGCAAAGCTCCCCTAGTTTTTTGGGGGCTGAAAACACCACACGTACGTGAGCCCGCTGGGCTACCTTCTTCAAGTTATGAGAGACAGTGTGCATATACGGGATTACGCCTATTCTGCTGCCCGAACACTCCAATACTTGTTGCCTATCTTTCTGTGAAGCTTTGAGGATACGTTCAGCTACAGAGACCTGCAGCAGAACAGGGTACCCTGCTTCGGTGAGACGCTTACACTGAGTCTCGAAACTGTGTGCCATTTTGTGATGACACGATTTTGCTAGGGCGTTTTTAAAACACAAATTTGCGATTCCTCTCTTAATAAGCTTTGAGTGCGCCGAGACAAAAGAAAGCAGAGGCTTATTTGCCCGTGGCTCATACGACCAGCAAGTGTGATTTTCCAGAAAAAACAACCGGATATCCAAAAACCGCAGAGAGGCACCTTGGGGAAGCTCGCAAGTAATTTCAAGGGGTGCGAGACATTCCTTAATCGCTGGTAACACTTCTTTAACCTTCGCTTCTAGGTCAACTGGTGAACAGTCCATCAAAAACAGGAAATCATCGACAAAACGAAAAGATTTGCACACTGGAGTGTCGTTTAACATTGAGGACAAGGAAGTGCTAAGGCTGGATAAAAACAGATCACTAAGAATGGGTGCTATGCACGAGCCGATGCATACACCGTTTTTTTGCAAATACAACGCGTTGTCCCATGAGATAAAAGTAGAGGAAAGGTAAAAAGATGAAAGTTCTAAAAAATGACTCATGGATAATGAAGCTTCATTTTGAAAGCGCGTGACACCGTAATCATCTATAGGCATGTTCAATAGCAGACAACAGAGCACCATGAGGTATCGAGTAATACAAGTCTTTTATGTCCACCGAGAAGGCTTGGTACCTGTCATGTGTGTGGTTATTCAAGAAATCAATTACCTGATCAGAGTTCCTAATCAAGAAAGGATCATTAACGGGTAAACAAGCAAGCTTGGCTTGAAGAAACAAAGCGACTGACTTTTGCCATGTGTTATTTTCTGAAATAATTACCCTCAAAGGGACGTCTGGTTTGTGGGTCTTAGCGCTGAAGAGAACTTCAAGGTGACCTCGTCTGCTGTCATTGACGCTTTTCTTTAGCTTATCAAGATTCAGCCTACTACACAGTTTCTTGGCCTGCGCCTTAACCATTGTCGGAACGACCTGATCATGCACTTTGAAAACACTGGAGATGGCTTCCTTCGCCTTAGCACAAAACGTGGCTGCAGGCAAAACAGCAAAACCACCTTCCTTGTCGGCAGGCAACACACACAAGGAATTGCTTGTCAGATACTCCGAAACACGTTTTACAGAGTGTTTTGGACGCGGCATACGATTACGTGAAATAACATCTACACCTTCAGATACAACGCGGGACGCTTCTTCCTCAGGGACGAGTTTAGCAAGCTATCTCACCATGGACAACAGTTCTTCCGGTGGCCTCCTCTTTTCGACCGCGAACTTCGGACCCAGTGAGAGCGCATCGTGGACGAATCCTGGAAGGTTCAGCTGCGAAGCCCCATGAACAGGGCTTCTCTGAGTCGGTCTCTTTCCCGGTAGACGGCTCCGGAGCTGCTTCAGATGACGCTGCCACAGCCACTCCGTTCTCTGGTCGACAAACCGTGAGAACGCACGAATCCTTCCAAGTGCACCCACAGGATCACTGGTGCAACGCAAGCTTGTGGTCAGAGCCTGTCGGTAGAGCCGCACTTGGCGGTACAGCTCCGAACGTAGGATCTTGCAGATCCTAGACGAGTGTCCTGGTGACGGAACGAAGCCTCCTGAGAGGTGAACTATTTCTTGCGGTATTATTTTGCGACGAGTACAGAACGCAAGAGAGCGTGCTTTACACACCGTTTCTGCTATTGGCGAAACGATTGCATGAGGGTCACGAAGTGCGTAGAAGAACGGGCCCGTTGAACAAGAAATAAAGTTCAAAAGTGTTGTGGCTCGGGCGAGTTGGTGATCCATGAACTTAGCTTCTATTAGCGCGGCACATATGAAAAGGAAAGATGAAAGAATACAGAGACGTCAAGACAGGTAGGCGCTAAACTTCCAACTGTTTATTTCATGCCCTTGACACCCATCTTATACATGCGTAGAAACACGACTCATCTTGCACGTGGTGTCATCCCAAGAAACGTCATTTCCTTATCTGTCAAAGCAATCGAAGGTGAGCTCACACACAAGTTTCCCATTTTTTCTATTGCCTCGGCTTCTTTGATCTCACGTGTCAGCTGATTGCGAGACCTGCTGATAACGGTGCAGCTATACAGATCAGGGGAGCATCCACACCCCTTGCAGTGCGCCGCCAAGAACCCTCCCGCTGAAAGTTTATTTCTCGCGTTGTAAGCATGTTCCCGTAGTCTATCATTAAGACACCGCTTAGTCTGTCCTATGTAATATTTTCCACACGATAACAAGAACATGTACACAACGCAACACACACAATCTACATATCTAAACTGATGTTTCTTATCACATACTAAGCGAATAGAACTAAATGGGCAGGTCAACTTGCAAAGCTCCCCTAGTTTTAATGATAGACATGCCCCTACTTTGCAGGGGCATGTCTGGCACAGGGAAGCACTTGTGTTTCAGGATGAATAACAAATTCGAACCTATAACACTATATTATACTAACTGGTTACGGGTGCTCGGGGACATTGTACAAGACTTATAATGAGCCTTAGTTATAAAAAAATTATATGCCATATTTACTTATCATAAAATGGCCACAAAAAGGCATTATGCACAGTGGCCAAAACAAGGTACTGAACCCGTTTTGAGTGCATTTGAATGCTTCAAACTGCTAATATATCAGCGTTTAAAAGGTAATAATTGTTTTTGGGGTTTGATGCGCCATAACAATAATAATATTAGGAGTCACGGCGCAGTGGATTAATTGTTACCGTTCTTGAGGCTCATTGTGACAGTTTGGGTATGTTGATCCACCGGTCTTGCTAATATGTGCTGTTCTTACTAAGTTCGCTGTATTTGTATATTATAAAGCGTGTAGCACTTTCTTATGGTTCGTTAGCTTGTAACTCTTCATTTCGACAATATCAGAATGACGTTTACATGTCTTCGGTTGCGTAAATTACAACAAAATGAATTTTCCTGATTTATGTATATCTTTTTTTGCGTCATTTTTCTGTTTATTGATGATACGTCGAGACGAATCATCTCATTATTTTCAAAATCGGAATCACACACTATATTGAATTAGATAGTGAAGAGCCGGGTAGTAAAAAGGTAGTAATTTGATTGATTTGTGGGGTTTAACGTCCGAAAACCACTATATGATTATGAGAGACGCCGTAGTGGAGGGCTCCGGAAATTTAGACCATTACTGGACTGTTTATGGCCGTGAACTCCTGATGAGCCGTATCCGTCTGTTTGCGCGTCTGGACTTCTTTAACGTGCACCCAAATCTGAGCACACGGGCCTGCAACATTTCCGTCTCCATCGGAAATGCAGCCGCCGCAGCCGGGATTTGAACCCGCGCCCTGCGGGTCAGCAGCCGAGTACCTTAGCCACTAGACCACCGCGGCGGGGTGGTAAAAAGGTAGTAACGGGGCAAGAAATGTTGTAATGGCTGCAGGTACTACCTCTTTCATTCCAGTTTTTATCTGTTTACTAACGTAGGTAGTAAACAGTTCGCAAATAGTAACGGTTGAAGCTAGTAACTGTTTACTAACGTAGGTAGTTAGCAGGTAGCAAAAGGGTAGTAACAAGCCAAGATTGATTGATTGATTTGTGGGGTTTAACGTCCCAAAACCACCATTTGATTATGAGAGACGCCGTAGTGGAGGGCTCCGGAAATTTCGACCACCTGGGGTTCTTTAACGTGCACCCAAATCGGAGTACACGGGCCTACAACATTTCCGCCTCCATCGGAAATGCAAGTAACAAGCCAAGAAAAGTAGGAACTGCAATAGTTACCACCTTTTTGCTTGCAATTGCTACCTCTTCACCAACTTTTTTTTAAAGAGTGTAGCTGTATGCGCACATGAAAACAAGCTGTGTGTGTTTGTCTATATTGCGATAATAGTTATATAGACACCTTCGACGGGTTTTGGCCGGCGCCACCATCGTCGCCGTCGTTGTTTATTAAACCTCTAACTTTACAAAATTCTCTCACTGTGCTTTATCTGCGCGTAAAATCGCGTGAGCAGGAATGACAAACATTTCAGAAACAGAGATCAAACAAGTCCGCCCATCTCTGTCGCTCGGAGGGCGCCTTGCGCGTTCTAAAGGGGGTGCAAATTGGGCACCTGCCCCCTTACCACAAATTAGTGCTTACTCCACTCAAGGTACATCAGCACAACTCCATCTTCCATAAATGATATATCACACAGGTTTGCATCCCCATTGGGCAAAGTCCTGCGAACGCCTTTGGAGGACGCATGCATTACGATAAGATTCCACAGCCCCCATGTTAGATCTAGCGTCGAGTGCAGCAGAGATGAACCACCTCTACCGTCTCGAACGAGCATGTAGTGACCGCGCCTTACAAATTTGATTTTAAAGGCACGGTCACATATGTTGGTGCGCTTGCTATCAAGTGGAACAGACTGTGCGAAAAGAGCATTCCTGCCTGGTGCAGCTTTATTCCTTTAGAGCAGCGTGCTTTAGGGTTACGGGAAATCAGATTTAAAAGAGCTAGAGGCCAGTCCTACTTGTAACTCACCATGGTAGTCTAGTGGCTAAAGCACTTGGGTGCTGTCCCGCGGGTCGCGGGATCGAATCCCGGCCTTGGCGGCCCCATTTTTGATGCAGGCAAAAATGCTTGAGGCCCGTGTGCTGAGATTTAGGTACGCGTTAAAGAACCCAAAAGGATCAAAATTTTCGGAGCCCCCCACTGTGGCGACGCATAATAACATGGTGCTTCTGGGACCCCAACAATTTCGTATTTTTTTTGCTATTGCATTAATTCTTTCACACTTGAGGTAAAACTGGTTCTTCATGAAATCTTTTGTAATTTCTGTATTTGTATATTCTTTTATCAGGACCCAGATGCGTCAGGAAATATATGGAACTATTGGAGTGGCATTTCAGTAGGGAGCCGAAAAGGGCGAGGAGGGACAGATTCACATTCGCATCTTGCTATGGTTTTTGTTCCCACAGTATTCTTCAGCACAAAAACCAGTAGCGAAAACTGAATGGGGAAAAATCGGTCACTATGTACCTCTATTAGTATAACACTGGACACGTAGTTCGGACGTGTAATGCTCACTCCCCGCCTCCACTTCCTTAATCCAATGCCCTTCATATACAGTCTATGAATTAACGCCCCCGTGGTGCCTTTATCGGCCGGTGCATTTTTAAAGACGATAGTCTTTCTTGGGGACCTTGGACGCAAAAATTTTGGTCTGTCTGTCTGTCTGTCTGTCTGTCTGTCTGTCTGTCTGTCTGTCTGTCTGTCTGTCTGTCTGTCTGTCTGTCTGTCTGTCTGTCTGTCTGTCTGTCTGTCTGTACAATTGTCTGTTTGTCCACCCTAACATTACTGAGTACTCCAAACGGCACCAATTAATAACCAAACGGCCGGCCCAATCTGCAGCTCCCACGCTCAGGCATCATCGTTCAGACTTGTGCTACTGTCAATTAAAAAGCAATTATTGCGCATATCTGAGGCACCATAACAACACATGTATATTCTGCATTCGCGTCCTTTACTAGAAGAGGCATACATAAGTAATTCTAAGGACCATAGCGTTTATCACGCTGCGCTGACCATGTTACGCTTGCACGAAAAAGCGAGTGTTTCCAACACTTTGCTAAGACGACACGGTAGTGGCACCTACCCGTCGCCTTGCGTTCTACACCTTGTCACCTTTTATACGGGTGCACCTGCCCGTCTCAGAGCTGCGTGCTTTGTTTTCCAATAAAACTTCTAGATGGCGCGCATGTCTTACGTGTGACGGGATTTTATGCACTCGTTCACCTTCGCTACGCGCTCGAGGCACTCAAACACAGCGCCTCCAGAACACTATTCACCGATTTTCTTGCGCAGAACATCAAATAAATGTTTTGTTCACTTTCTCCACACGCAACACTATCGTCTTTCGACGACATTTGCGGTGTAACATGCAGATACGGGGCCACTTTTTGTTGGTTGCGTCACCAGGGTACCCCACCAGTAATTTTTGCTAGTATATCACATTACGGGAAACAAGAAACTGCCCAGCTTACCAACAAAAGAGGACAAAGTGCCAACTTCCAACTAAGCTTTATTGACAAATTGCATCAAATATGTGGACTTGCGAACGCGTACAAAGAACACGCAAACTTAATGCCAATATTAGACACTACCATCGCCACGTCAAATACCATAGCTTCTTTGTTTTTATGATGGAAAAACACTTCATGTGTAGATAAAACCAATGCGCTTCAATTATTTCTCGATTGATTCGTGACGGATGCTTTCTACCATTTCACGCAGATAAACGAAAGCGGAATATACACAATCACGACACTAATTCTAATACGTGCCAGCTTGAATTTACTACACATCGTAACGGTATTTTTCTTTTGCAAGGCAACGTTCGTTTAAAACATGAGATACCTCATACAACATGAGACCAGTAACGAGTAAACAACATCTGCTTTATATGGCACGAACCACGTTTTGTGCTTGTTTAAGCAGGTAGTTGAGCGTAATTTAAGGTGCTCGATTGCATTGCATAGCCGCTGTAGCTTATCGGGAGCCAAAAACACCACTATTACGCTAACTTTATCGCCTATGTTTTCTATTTGGTGGAAAATTTCATGCATGGATAAAACTACGGGAAGAAGTTGAGGACGGTGCAACGTACTTAAGAACTAGAAATAGTGGGCGTGACTGATGGAGAGTGAGATAAGTGTCATATTGTACGCGAAATTTCAGAAAGAAATACATTTCAGCAGGACACGCTTTCTGAATTACAAATGGTCATGGACACCTTCGAATGTTAGTTGGGGTGATGAGATGAAGAAATATGTCGGCACGAAACCTAATGAGGAAGCGCAAGACTTCGTAGGGCGAGCATAGATTAGGCTGATGGCGATTTCTTGTTGCTTGGTTTGTGGTGTCCCTAAGAAAAAAAGAGCTATCTTTGACTCATTTAGTCACCCCTGCAGTCCATTCTACCTGCGTTGTAGGCGGACATTTTCATGGGGACTGGCTTTCCCACACACTGGCCATCTCTTTTTGCCTGGCTGCATTAGAAATTGATCTTAGTGAGCTTCAGCAATGAAGGATAAGTATGCAGGTCTATACTGACACTCGAAACGAAAAAGAGGGGATACAAAGTTGGGAGAGTTAGTGGTCATACTCGGCGGGAACATAACGTGTGGAATCGTGACATGGAAAAAAAGGCAGATCTCACGTACAGTGGGAATCGATGACATGCGAAGCACAAATGATGAAGGTCGATATGTCACTTTAAAATCAGAGCAATGTTAAGAGGCGGAGGTAAATGGTGCGGCCCATGACTTCGATGTCATGTTTATCATGTCTGGACGTGTCATTTACCTTCCTCGTCCCAGACATATCAAAATTGGCACATGTGGAGCAAACGAAATGGCCGTGAACACGCTGGGAGTGCAGCAGGCAGTCGTGTTTTTTATATCGAATGCATGTCATGATTACCATGTTGGGATGGACCATTCACCTTCCTTGTCTGTTCACGTCAAGTAATACTAAATGTGGTATATGTGAAGCTAGCGAAACAGCCGCGAGTGCGCTAAGAGCGTATATAGCATGTAGTCATGTTTTATATAACAGGGATATCATGATGATCATGTTTAGACGACGTCGTCTATTGACGTCCTGTAATGCGAAATTCGGTATATGAAGCTAGCAAAACGGCAGCGAGTGCATCCTGAGCGTGGCATATAGTCATGTTCTTACGTGACACGCATCATATGATTATCATGTTTGCACCAATAATATAGCTTCATCGTCTATTCACGTCACATAATACCAAATTAGGTACATGTGAAGTTAGCAAAACGACTGCGAGTGCACTATGAGTGTAGCATGTACTCATGTTTTACGTGAAATGATTATCATGATTATCATGTTTCAACGTGTCATATGCCTCCGTCGTCCGTTCACGTCTCCTAATATGAGGCTAGCGAAACGGCCGTGAGCGCATCATCAGCGCGGCATGTTCTTACATGACACACATGTCATAATTATCGTGTTTGCACCATTCATATACCTTTGGGATCCATTCATGTTCCGTAAACTAAATTTGGTGTATGTGAAGCTAGCAAAATGACCGTGAGTGCACCATGAGCGTGGTGTGTAGTCATGATTTACACGACAAACGTGTCATGATTTCCACGTAAGGGTCTGACTCTTACGCTCACCACGCAGTCATATCATATCACACCAGTTTTATAGCATGTGAACTAAACCACTGCAAGAGCAGCAAGACCATTAAACGTAAATGATGACATTAATGACATACATATACTTTTCATGTTATGACTAGTCACTTATGCTATTATGTTATGACCGTCATGCTATTCCACACCAACTTTAGCATCGATACCATTATCGAAACGCCCAGGGGTGTTAAAAGTCGAAGGCGGCTAGACGGACTATAGGATGGATGGATGGATGGATGGATGGATGGATGGATGGATGGATGGATGGATGGATGGATGGATGGATGGATGGATGGATGGATGGATGGATGGATGGATGGATGGATGGATGGATGGATGGATGGATGGATGGATGGATGGATGGATGGATGGATGGATGGATGGATGGATGGATGGATGGATGGATGGATGGATGGATGGATGGATGGATGGATGGACGGACGGACGGACGGACGGACGGATGGATGAATGGATGGATGGTTAGATGTGCTCAAAGTCACCGAAGTTTGCTAAGAAACGCTTCGCAATTAAAAGGGAAAGAGAGAACTCTTACTCCCCATTTATTTTACCACCTTTAAAAATGGGTGCTGTATACCTTTGGAAGGCCGTGAAACACTTCTACTTGTTGTTTAGTAGGCTATCTGTTTGTCTAGAAGAACAAGGGTCGTAAAAAAAGAACATGCAACGCGTTTCCGTACGCAATTCTTTGGCATGTAGACGACGTGTGACGGTCGCTCGCAAGCAAGCTTTTGCTGGGTCGGGGCTACGTTGAATGCATTCGAACTGTGTGCGACTCACGTATTGAATGAAAGCGAGAGAGGAGAAAATAGACCCGGTAATATTGTTGCCTTCTGGCGAGACGCTGTTGTAGCGTCCTTGAAAAAAGAGGTCGTCCTTGCTCGGATCATTGGTCCCGATTGGCCCAACAAAGGCGGACGAGGATATGCATTCCTTGAACAGTACTCAAGAAGGCCGTACAACTTTTCTCACAGAGGGAGGCAAACATCGCCGATCGAATGAAGGACCTCGGTTCTTTGCCCGTATTTTTCATGCGAAACTTGACCTGAGGAGAGCCATTCGGGAGCCGCCGCTGACCTTCACCCCCGTTATGGCAGGACTTGCCTTGCACAACTCACTCCGATACATTTGAAGACCGTGCTTGCGCAGTGCTATGTCGGCCCCTTCTCAGGTACAAGGCAGATGAAAGTTGTGAGAGCCCGTACACTGGGCATGGTATCATGCTCGCGATCAGAACGCTATGATTGCACACCCGAAAGCGCCCTCTGCTGTCATGAGGAACGGCAGAAGATTCCTTCTGATAAGAGAAATTTGAAGGAACCGCGGTGCTCGATACTTCCCCAGTAACAGCTGTTCAATACGAGAGAGAGTGCGAAGTACACAGCACAACCCTACAGAATGCCGGAAAAGTGTGCCAAAGCCAAAACAAGCACTGTGAAAGAGAGCAAGTTTGAAAAAAAAAACATTATTCGTTGACTTATTGCACGTCCTGATTGTAGGCAAATATATTGGTCACTTCTGGCTGGGTAAAGTTATAAAAATATAAGCAGCTCTACAGCAACATTTCTTTTATAGCGTTTAATAATAAAATTAAAAACCGGCCCTCTTTTTACGTTTCACGATCCATCGCGTGATCCATGGCTACCATCCGAGTAAAATGCTTGGGCATATCATTTACCCTCATGTCCATGATTCAAGCCACTTTTTTCATTCATCGCATCATGGCTTCAGAGATGGGATTTTTTTTTCGAAACGCTAGCCATGTTTGTTCATGACCTGCATGTAAATCTGGATTCTAACTTGGAGACTGATGCCACCTTTTTAGATTATTCAACAGCTTTCGACAAAGTTTCTCATGATCGTTTACTACTAAACACTGATGCATTAAATGCAAATTTCGATAATTAGGCGTGGAATAAATAATTATTAAGCAATCGCTCACAATCAGTCTTTCTTGATAACCATATGATAACCAGTGCTACCACCGTACCTTTAGGCGTACATCAGGGGCCAATAATTGGTCCACTGTTGTTCTAAATTTATATTGATGATCTACAATTACATGTAAATATAACATGCGTACGTTTGCAGACTATTGAATAATTTATTGTGCCGTTAATAACGTTTCCGATAACACATCTTTTCAAAACTACTTGCGAAGTGTGCAACAATCGTGTAACCTATGGCAAATGGAAGTAAACCCTAACAAATGCAAGGCTTGCTCTCCACCAGCATAATAATACACTTCTTTTATTACCGAATTCCTAGCGCAAAGCTTGAAGTAGTTTATTCCTACAATGATCTTGGAGTAACCCTTTGTAGTTATTTTTTTTGGGGTATCACACACTACGAACATCATTTCATCTGCCAATAAAACACTCAGGTTTATGAAACGCCATCTGCGCCATGCCCCTCAAGATGTAAAACCACTCGCCTATCAGTCTCTCATCAGGTCGATATTAGAATATGCATCCCCCATTTGGAACCCTCATCAACAGTATCTCATCAATAAACTCGAGTCACTTCAAAATCGAGCTATAAGGTTTATTCGCTCCAAGTGCTCATGAAAATAGCCTGTAGGCACTGAAAACAGAACCTCGTTGATCATACTTCACATCTCGTCGCCGCACTGCTAGCATTTGTCTTTTTCCAAAGTTCCATTTTACAGCTCCCTCATTAAGCCACCATACATTCTCCCCCCGACACGCATCTCCAGTCGTACCGGTCAACCTCAACAAGTAGCTGGCCCACGTTCCCGCGCCACCACCTTTTCGCCTTCATTCTTTTTTCGTACAGCAACAGACTGTAACGGCCTTTCCATTAAAATTACACAGCCACAACCTGTCCTTCCACATTTCTGACCACTTTAACAGATTACTTTAGAATGTATTAAAACTTCGCTTTTACTTTTCATGTATGTACCCGCCCTTATGTCATGCCCCTTCGGTGGGGTCTTTAGCAAATAAAAATGAAATCAAATTCAGTTCTTTCTTGAGAGGGTGACTGTGCAGCCGGCTCCGAAGCTAGCGACTTGTCTTAGTGGTACGTGTCCCACTTTCTACCGTCATTCTTTTGTCGTTCTAGTTGCTGCATTGTTTTCTCCACTATTTCCGCAGACCATGTTCATATACACTCAGCATGGTTCCAGTTGAGTGTTTCAGGGGCAATAAGAATTGCCGTTTGGTGTGGCTACCTTCCGTGTGTTACAGGTTTGGTAAATAAATTCAGTCGGCTAGCTGTGAAATTCTCTGGAGAGAAAAGGAGGTGAGCGTTTCATTTGCCCGAAAAAAATGTGTTCTCGCAAAAACAAAAAACACAAAAAATGGAATGCTAAGATCAACAAAAGGTAATCTAACCAACATAGGCAGTTCTCGTTAATGAGGGGAAACCCCTGCGAGTCTAAACAGTCTCTGAAGTTCTTGATTGATGTGTGGGGTTTAACGTCCCAAAACCACCATTTGATTATGAGAGACGCCGTAGTGGAGGGCTCCGGAAATTTTGACCACCTGGGGTTCTTTAACGTGCACCCAAATCTGAGTACACGGGCCTACAACATTTCCGCCTCCATCGGAAATGCAGCCGCCGCAGCCGGGAATCGAACCCGCGACCTACGGGTCAGCAGCCCAGTACCTTAGCCACTAGACCACCGCGGCGGGGCACTCTCTGAAGTTCTTGAGTCCATACACGCAAAGAGACAGATACTGCTCACCAGCGGTTACCCCATCCACAGTCCAGCGGTGAAGCTGCCGTGGTGCGAGTGCATAAGCTCGGGCCCGTAGCCAGACTACTCGCTTCCGCTCCCGGCAGATGACGTCATCTGCAGCGCTGTCTTCAGCACGAACACCACAATTAGGCCATGCCAGGAACTAACCACTAGCCTCGGTGGGGGTTGTTTGGTCACCAGCACCCCTTGATTGTCATCGCCGGCTAGGTGTATGCCTTGACGCCTCGGTACCTGCACCCGATGAGCTCGCACGCTGCGTCCTAGCACGTTTGTTTGTTTCTCTGTACTTTTGGCTCACAACCACTCAGGGGGATTGGCTAAGAAAGCGTAGTGAATTTTTACTGTGAGCATTATAACTATGTGTAATGAATTTGTATTATCTTCCAAGCAGCTGCACGATTCTTCCTCTTCCTTCTTCTTCGATGTCGTGGCTATGGATTTTCTTCGTTTTTTACGTGACGTGCCCTTTTTTAAAGGCGCGCACTTCAAACGTGGACTCCACTTATCACACCGTGTCGATGACCCGGGAGGTGTCGAAGCTCATGCGATGGTCCATCTTTTTGCTTTGTTCTGCGAGAACGTTTTGTGCAGCATTGAAGCTACGTACGTGATTACAGGATAGTTAACAAGATAAGTTCTGTGTAGTTCCCTAGATTTGTCTAGTTCTCCCTCATTCTCCACAATTATCAAGTCATGATAATATTATTAGCGTGATTTCCCTCTAAACGTAAGCCATGCGTACGACAGCGTGAATCGGTCTGTGTCACAGACAACTCGTTGCTATGCAATGTGGCACTGTGAATGGAGTTCATGTGTGGCATGAAACATGTGAAGAAATACTGCGCTTGTAACACATCTGTAGCGTATGGCATCCCGTTAAGTTGTGACAGGTTCTACGTTGGACAATCTGGCCGTTGTGTCAATGTTCGGCTGAGGGAGCATGAAAATATTCCACCCTCGGGCACTAGTGGTAATTAGCCGTTGCACTCCAAGTCGTGTTGTACCCCCCTCTTTGATAGGGTGACAATTTAAGGTAAGGCTGAGACGCAACGTGACCAGGAGATTATTGAGGCATTTCATATATGGGAACTGGGTCCTGACAAGTGTGTCAGTGCAGCTCCAGTTTATCTCACCAGCAAATAATGTTTCTTTTTAGCACGGAGGCAGTTCGCTTAGATTAGCTTGCTTAGTGTTTTGGTTTTTTTTAGTCTGGTGTCTGCGCATGCGTTGTATCGACTTGGGAGGAAGTTTGTTTTCAAAATAAACGTCAGTTGTTAGTGCCACGCCTATGCTCTCTGTCTTTGTTTCTACTGCTCTTCTTTTTCTTATTTCAGCGTTTTGTGGCTTTTGTAGTTTACTAAGTATGTACCAACTTGCCCAACGAGCACCTCTCCTGATGGCACTTGTGAGTTTGGCGAGTAGGGAAAGTTTGTGAGATGCAGAAAAAACAACCTGCATGCCTATGCGTCAGCCGACCTTTCTTATACGGTGTGACACTAGGTGCATGTACAGGATCACCGCAAGTTTGTCGCGTTTGCCTTTGTACCTGCTATCAGCACTCTCTCCCATTCTAGACTTTTTTCTCTTTTTTATATTTTCTGCCACAAAAACAAGAAGTGAATCCAGATAGCCAGCTTCCTTTAGGCAATCCACTTGTTTCTGAGCGCTTTGTTTATCACATAAAAGCAGGATCTGTCTATGGCGTAAGTGAAGCAATTGTTCACTATGCCTCTCTTAACCAGCTTACTGTGAGCTGATTTAAAAGACAAAAGTGTTTTTTAGGTCTAGACTCATAAATCCAGCTCCCGTGGTTTGCGATGAACATGAGTTTCATGTCTATGAAGCGAATAGAACCGTTCGCTGGCAGTTCGTGTGTCAGGACTAGTGGAATCAAGCACTCATTAAAAGCAGATATTACAATTGATAAAATCTCAGTAGTGCTGGCAGAGTCACACTTAAAACTACCGGGTAGTCATGGACTAAACTGAAAACCCTCCCGACATATTCACAGCTTAGCACATCTTTCAGTTAACATGATCTGAGTATATTACGTGGTAGAAAACATGGACAGGAAAAAGACAAGGACAAGCCCAGAGGAAAGCGATTGACCAGGCATTGGATGAGTTGATTGAGACTGGCGTTGTTCAACGTTCAAACAGTCCCTGGATTTTACCAGTGGTAACGGTCCCCCAAAAAGACGGCCCCTATCGGCTGTGTGTGGACTACCACCGGCGTAGTGAAGGCGCGAGGAAGAATGCCTATTCGATGCCTAACGTTGGCTTAATCGTGGCCGCTGCAGTTTGTACCTGCTACATTAGCACCTTGGATGTTAGCCGCGCTTACCTGCAGGTTCAATTGGAGCCGGTAGAAGCGGAGAAAACGGCTTTCACCTCTTACAGAAGTTTATACGAGTTTACCCCCATGCCCTTTGGCTGTTGAACAGCTGCAGCTACGTTCCGAAGATTGATTGACCACATTCTTGGGGACCCTAAATAGCAATTCAACATGACGTACCTCGAAGACATCTTCATCTAGTAGAACTCGCTGTTGGGCTAGTTGGTGCATGTCTTTAATGAATATTCAACGTCACGCCGAAAGAAAAACTACACACAGAAAGAAACATAGACACCACGGGCGCTCGTGGTGTCTTTATTTGTTTCTCTCTGAGAGACAGAAAAAGTTTATTATTTATATATATACAGGCAGAAGAGGGAGATGGCCTGGTGCGCGCCACCCCTCACACACACTAGGTGGGCTCCTCGTTACAAAAGTCTATTGGCAGCCAACGCGACTCGAGCGCGGTTGACCAGGGCCTTCTGGCTCACCAGGTCGAAACAGCTGAGCAAGGCTGCCTCCCAGTCCTCCAGGGTGGGGTTTGGTTTTCGGGTGACGTGCGGAGTTGACTGGCATGCCAACACCATGTGGAAGATGTCAGAAGACTTCTCCGCAAAGGTCGGGCATTTGCCTGCGCACGCAGGATCAAGATATTTGAAAACTGCTGGGCACAGCAGTGTTTTGGTATAAAGGTGGAGGAGTAAACGCTCCTCTGCCTGTGTAAGGTCCTTACATGGTTTATGATAAATCGCGTGGCCGAATCGATAGAGTTCAGTAGTTTCTCGAAATGTTAAGGCCTGATTGGGTTCGGGATCCATTCCGGAAAGGTCTGAAGGCATTACTCGGAGAGTGAGTGCGTGGGCAGCGGCGTCTGCCATTTCATTGCCTTCGACGCCCGTGTGAGCTGGAGCCCATATGATGATACGGGACGCAGAGGCCCCGACGTAATTACTATTTTGTAAGATGCGGTACGCCAGGTATGGGACGTACCCGCGCTGAATATTTCTGCAGGCCCCTCTCGAGTCCGTAATGATGACGCACGAGTGCTGGTCTGTGGCAGCTAGCGCGATGGCGACTTCCTCCGCACGTGTTATGGTCTGTGCTCTGAACGTGAGACCTTTCACCGCAATGTTTTGGTGGACGACTGCAGCCGTGCACCACCCCCATGGTGAGGGCCGGAGGCGTCCACGTAAAATATGCCGTGTTCGTTCCCATACTGGCGGGCTAGTGCCTGCGCCCACGCAAGGCGCCTGCCATTGTGGTCTTCACGTGTCATGTTGACCGGAAGAGGGCGCACGTGCAGGGCCTATTTCCAGACTTCTGGGATGCATACGTGCTCTTCTGTCTCTGTTGGTTGGTGGATGTGTAGTCGGGCTAATAGGCGGTGCCCCGACGAAGTGTTCGAAAGTCTCGGGTATTGGTTGATCAACTGTGCCTCCCGAATCTCTGCGAAAGTGTTTATCATTCGCAGGCCCATAATTAGGGCGCTGGTTAGACGTGGTTATTGGAAGATCAACGGCACGCTTGTACATCTCCCTGAAAGTTACCTCAAGGGCGTTCTTGTCAAACTTGCGCAGGGGGAGGTAAGGAGCTGTGTAGAGGACTCGACTGGTTACGAATGTATGCGCCAGCCACAAGGCAACTTTGCAACGTAACCCCCCCCCCACGCCCGTTGGAAACTCAGCGGAACATACGGCCCAGCTAGTCCCCCACCTTACGCTGTTTTGTCAAGATTGTATCGTCTCAGCGATGTTTATGAATAAATAGACCCAGTACTCTGATCTCATTGTGTTCTTGTATGGGTCCGCTTCATAAGGACAGTTAAATTTTGGCAGTGCACTTTGCCGAGGGGCCTACGTGCACAAAAATTCTGATTTGGTCGGGGAGCATTGGAGGCCGCAGTGGCGGGCGTAGCCGTCCAGGATCTCCGCCACTTGCTGCAGGTTGGTTTCTATGTCTCCTACCGATCCATACGTGTTTAGCCCATATGGTAATATTGTCGGCATACAGCGCGTGCTATGTGCCTTCCGCATTTTCTAGCTGAGCCGGGAGTTTCATCATAGCCAGAATAAACAGTTGGGGTGAGAGCACCGCACCCTGTGGGGTGCCTCTCGTACCTAATTTGTGGGACCGTGTTCTTTATCTTGTATTCGGATGCATGACTGTCGGTCAGAGAGGAATTGTTAAGTTCATTGAAGCTCAACGAAGTGAAAAAAACAGCGCGTAACACAGGACAGAGAAGAGACGGACAGCGCCTCGTCCGTCTCTTCTCTGTCCTGTGTTACGCGCTGTTTTTTCACTTCGTTGACCATGTACCAACCGGCCCAAATAAGCACTTTAGCATTGAAGCTCGTTGTGTCCGCAGATGGTTCGGGAAAGGTGCTTCATTATTATGTCATGTGTGACGTCGTCTAAAGCCTCCTTCAAATCAAGGGTGAGTACTGTTTTGTCATTAAGAGGGTATTCGACAAGATTTTGAATTTCGCAGTCTAATTAAAGCAGGACATCATCTGCGGACTGGTGCGGGCGGAACCTGAACATTGTGTCTGCAAATACGTGTTGGTTTTCCAAAATCTCGGACAAGCGATCTCGCACTGTAGTCTCCATCAGCTTTCCCGCACAAGACTTGAGAGAGATGGGGCGAAGCTTGTCCGTGTTTATGGCTTTGCCGGCTTTCGGAATGAAAGTGACCAGGGTGGTCTTCTATTGGATTGTAAGGGGTATCCCACCAAGCCAAATTGAGTTTCCGTACCCGAGGAGTGCGTTGTAGGTCGGGTCGGGAAGGTTGGCAAGTAATTTCACTGTTACATCGTCTCTCCGTGGCGCCGTTCATCGCTTTATTTTAGTCCCGACCGTCTCAGGTCATGGAGCTGGAACGGTTGATACAGCTCCACGTTCTCAGAACCTGCATACGAGAACGCTGGCTCTTGGGTGTCATGTCGGACACAGAGGTATTGATTGCGTAGTTTGCGTGCTAATTTTGAGGTGTCTCCGTTGAAGACATGGATTGCCCGTTGGAGATGTTTTTGTTTCTCGCCTCTGGTTTGGGTCAGATTACACAATGCACGAAAGAGACGCCAAGTGTTCCGGCTGGACGTTTGTCTAGCAGCCGTGTTGCATCGGTCTACCCAATTCGAGTCGGCAAGCTGGACCACGTACTATGTCGCTCGTCGGGTGAGCTCGGCAATGCCAATTAGAGTTTTCGATTGTGTTTTTGGTGGCGCCATCTGCGGACGAGGCTGTGCCGCGTCTCCCAGAGGTGAAGCAGTGATTGTCCACCCTCAGCTTAGCCCCTGCAAGTTGAACTCGACTTTGGGTCGAACGAAGGTGTGTGACCAATTCTTTTGACCATGCGTGGTAACCTGTTTTGCAAATAGGGGCCAGATTAGTGTAGGTTTTCTGAAACTTTGTCCAGTCGGGTTTGCGGGCTTGGGCATAGGGTCTTACCGTTGGTTTGTTTGTGATGGCGGTGTTGAGTATGCAGTGGTTACTGCCAAGGGTTTCCTCGGTGTTGGCCCAATCTCTGTGTGGTTGTTCTTTCGGGAGTGCCCATGGTGACTATATTTGTTTCTTTCTGTGTGTGGTTGTTCTTTCGGCGCGACGTTGAATATTTAATCAACACATCTTAATTGCCTCTCGAACGTTCGAGGAGCACCTCCACCATTTCGATGACGTCCTTGCTCAGTAGCGTGTCGACGAGTTGGCTCTGAAACCGAAGAATGCTGAAATAGCTGAGACTGCATTTCACTATTGGGCTTTACCATCGAGAGTGGTCGTGTTCTACGGTGCGGGGAGTAGGTACAGGCCATTGTGGAGTACACGACGTTGGCGAACAGCCAGGACGTGAGGCGCTTTTTGGGCACGGTGGACTACTACAGACAGTTCATCCTAACCTACGTGCATCTGAAGCTGCCAGACCTCAACAGAAGTTAGTTGTTCAAGCGGACGCGAGTGATCTGTGCCTTCGGGCGGTGCTGCTTCAGGCGTACGACGGCGTCCTATGGCCAGTCGCCTTTGCGAGCCGGTAATTTGAAGCTACAGGACGCAACTAGAGCGTGACTGAAAAAAAAATGTCTCGCTATAGGCCGCAAAATCGAGCCTAATTACCACCTGGTAGCCACTCTTCGAAGAATCGAAGAGTGAATCGCTTCGTGCGTCATCTGCGAGCCCCGTCGTTGTTCTATGTGCGCGTACGTCATGCACGTTCACAAAGTGTTCTTTGTCCGGTCAGGTCAGCATGAATGTAACTGTTTCTACGTATGCCTGAAACGATGCACGAAAACATTTGGTCTATCTCGGCTGCAATTGCTCTGTAGAAATACCGGCGAGTGCAACTTTACAAAGTGCAGTTTATTGTCGTCGTACACTCCAATCGCAAGAATAACTTCAGAGTGGGTGCCGCTTTCTGTTTCAAGCACATCGCAAAAATGCTCTTGACATCTTTTCAAACATGAGGACTAATTAATGGCGTGTGAATGCAGCATTTTAACCCACTCGTTTGTTAAAAAAAGGAGAGGAAAACAGGCTCCAGACCATAAACTTGTGCGCTGTTTTTAGGTATATAGCTACGGTAATGTAGTTTATCGATCATGCGAGGAGCCTTAGTTCTGTTTATCTGGGCATGGTACCCCTACATAGAAATATTACTATCTCATAACTGTGGACACATCGGTATTTAAAACTGCACCTAAAACAGCGTTACCGTGCGCAACCTGTGCTTAGATTTGCCAACAATTTAAAGAACCCATACGTTGAAAAGAATTCAGACGACATGCATTGTATTCAATATTGGATAATTGACTTGAAGATGTCATGTATTGTATAATTGACCTGAAGATGTCATGTTCTTTTACATTGTTTTTAGCGTTTTATGGCATTGTTAGTGATCGACGAAAGGGCGGTGGTAATTTTGTCTGAAAAATAAACCATACTTGTCCCACTAACCAGGTCTTTGTTTGTAGCACCGTCGTGCACGTAATTTATCGATTAAAGCTTTCTGTTGGACTCTTATATTAGACTTTTACTGGTGCAAGAACATGTGCGTAAACGTGGTGAACGCAGTGTATCGCATAGCGCCATGAGTTACTAAGCTTTTTTGACTAGACTTATCGACTGTCTCACATTTCATGGTTATATATGTATAAGGGGCGAACGGGGGGTACTGAACTAATCACTCAGGTATCTGTAAGGCGCAGGTTTGTATTCCTGCTGGCACGTTGAATTCATACCTGTTTGATGCTGACGGTGTTCTTTTGCACTACCATTTGAAGCAGCTCACCAGGAATATTTCAAGATGATGATACCCCGCAGTCTAAGAAAAGCAATCCTTCGTTATTTCCACGACTCGCGGTTCGCTGGACAAGTTAGCAGCCTTAAGACTTCTCAAAAGTTGCGGCGTTCTGCTACCCTGGCCTGGCATGAAGCGCGATGCCCAGCATTATGCCCACTCATGCCACGTGTGCCAATGCATGAAACCTCGTGGGGGCAAGCCTCCCGGGCTCGTGGAGCCAATCGACAGCCAAGAACTCTGGCGAGTCGTGACCTGGGACATTATGGAACTCTTCCCAAGAAGCAGGAGAGGCCACGTTTTTCTTCTGGCCGTCGAGGATCACTTTACGAAGTGGGCCGAGTTGTTTCCCTTTCGGAAGACGATGGCACGTGCAATCTGGGACAAGTTGACCAAGTTGCTCACCCGTTAACAAAGTGGCCGACTGGGCTAGTTGGTTGTGCATACTTAAGGTCCACAGTACAAAAACACACGGCGTACAGGAAAAAGACGGGACAAAGCGCTGCCACTTACCTGTTTTGGCTTTCGGGCGGAGTTGATAATAAAAAATGCGTATTATTTCACGCCCAAGGTATTTGTGGATGTGTGGGCTGCTTTGGGACCGAGCAATTCCCACAGGTCCACCCGACTGACGGATGAACCGGAACCTGAAGCCCTTGCTAACAGCCTTCGTGCAGCAACACAGGAATTGAAATATCTGTTCTAACGAGATAGGCTTCTCCTTGCGATCCTCGGCGAACCGTTCTACCAGGTGCACGGGCCGCTTTCCTTTACTTCGGGAGAGCCGCCTAACCCAATTAATCGCGTTCTGTGGGATGGCAGCGGGGCTTGCGCCACAAAACCCGGCCCATCTGGCTTCGCGGTGGTACTGCGCTCACAGATAGATGCAGCCCTTGACCTGGTGCGTTGCAACCTGGCAAAAGCGCGAGCTAAACAAAAACCTCAATACGACCGGTCACACATGGACGTGTGCTATGATATCGATGACCTCGTCCTCAGAGGTAGTCACGTCTTCAAGGCGCTTCCAAAGGTATCTCGGCCTATTTGTCGGCCAAGTGTTTGGGCCTATGCTGAATGCAGACCAAAGTGAGTTGACGCCTCCGACTTCAAATCTTTCGTAGCCCGCAGCAACGACTTAAAAGAGGGGTCACCAAAGCGCAGGAGAATAGTGAGAAGGCTGGCCCCAAGTCACACCTCCGGTATAAACCTGAGGGAAACGCACTTAAGCGGCCTTTCTCCCATAAGCGAGTAGCTGGACTTTCTTCTAGGCCTCGCTAGTTAAGGACAATAAGCGTTACGGGGTGCGGACAAACGTCTGTAAGTGGTAGAAGGCCCACCTGGTCGAAAATACTCTCTTACGCATCGTCCAAGATCTACCCTGACAAGCCCTCGTTGTTAAGTTGCACCAGCAGGTAGGCACTCTCTTCAGCAAGGCGGCTATGCGGAGCATTACAGTCTGCTTCTTTGTCACCCAGTCACCTCCCAGCGCCTGACTGTACACGCACCACCTGCATGTTCCTGACAGGCGGCCTGTTATCCCTGGTCTTCTCCGCTGTGGCATGGTTACAGCTTCTGCCTGCACACCACTATGCTGCACAACTGGTTGTCGGCATTGGAGGCCGCTTCGG
>WOVY01000923.1:0-16284 GCA_013436015.1 Rhipicephalus annulatus
AGAGATGTCTGTTCGACCACCGTGTATGGCCCAATGAAGCGACTGATGAATTTGTCGCATAGGCCGGGGACGCGTAGTGGAGTCCATAGAAGAACTTCGTCACCAGGGGAAAACTCACAACACGGCGAGTCGAGTCGTAGCGAGATTTTCGAGTGTCTTGAGAGAGGCCGGTGTTAACACGGGCCTGGTGACGGCAGTGTGCGAGACGAGATAGCAATTCTTCAGAGAAAGGAGCCATCGAGGGTGCAGGGGCCGATAGGAAAGAGACATCCAGAGCGAAACTCGGCGAGCGACCATGGACGAGAAAAAATGGAGAAAAGCCGGTAGTGCGTTGAGCAGCCGTATTATAGGCGAATGTCACGAAGGGTAGAATTGCATCCCAGTTCGTGTGGTTGGGGTGAATGTACATGGCGATCATGTCCGATAGGGTCCGATGAAACCGTTCAGTCAATCCGTTGGTCTGCGGGTGGTAGCTAGAAGTGGTCTTGTGAACAGTGTTCGAGGCACGCAAAACTTGCTCGACAATGGAAGATAGGAAGACTTTGCCACGATCACTGAGGAGAATGCGTGGAGCTCCATGACGCAAAAAGATGTGGCGAAGAAAGAAATCGGCGATCTCAGTGGCAGTCCCAGATGGTATAGAAGCTGTTTCTGCGTAGCGGGTAAGGTGGTCGACTGCCGTGACAAATCCAGCGATTCCCATTGGATGATATAGGAAGAGGGCCATACAAGTCGATTCCAACAACTTCAAAAGGTGAGGCGGGACAAGGAAGAGGTTGCATTAAGCCAGCCGGAGCAGTTGTCGGTCGTTTTCGCCGTTGGCAATGGACACAGGAGGCGACGTACTTAGCGACGGCTGAAGAGAGGCCAGGCAAAAAACAACGACTTCGTATTTTGTCGTAAGTCTTGTGGTAGCCTAGATGAGCAGTGGTTGGATCGTCATGAAAGGCTTCCAGAACTTCACGTTGCAGAGAACGTGGGATGACGGGTACCCACTTGTTGCCATCGATGTGGTAAACGTAGCGACATAAAGCATCACCGACAAGCTTAAATTGTTTAAGTTGTCGACGGAGTCTGGCGTTTGGAGGAGTAGTAGAGCCGGTCAAGCGGTCAACAATGGTGCGGCAGTATGGGTCGACACGTTGTTGTGAGACAAAGACGGATAGGGTGGCAGGTGATGAACTTAGCGCTGCGATTAGAGAGGTGCTGTTGTTTTGGAGTATCGATGGTGAATTGCTTCCGCTGGGCAAAGGACAGCGCGATAGAGCATCAGCATCTTGATGCTTCTTCCCAGATCTGTAGGTGACATCGAAATCATACTCCTGTAAGCGAAGCGCCCAGCGACCAAGGCGACCCGATAAGTTTTTCAGCGATGAAAGCCAGAATAGGGCGTTATGGTCGGTCACGACGGTAAAATGACGGCCGTGAAGATATGGTCGGAATCTTTGCACTGCCCAAACAACAGCAAGGCACTCCTGCTCTGTGATAGTGTAGTTCTTTTCTGGAGCGGTAAGAGCACGACTTGCGTAGGCAACGACGCGTTCGCGTGAGTTTTTGTCACGCTGCAAGAGTACCGCACCGAGACCATGACTACTTGCGTCGGTGTGAAGACTGGTGGGTGTGGTGGAATCGAAGTGGCACAGTACCGGATCTGACGTGAGGGTTTGCTTCAATGCCGTGAAAGCGCTTTCGCAGTCTTCGGACCAAATGAAGGGGACGTTTTTTGCGAGGACTTGATGGAGCGGAGACGCAAGTTCCGCGAAACCACGTATGAAGCGCCGGAAGTAAGAAGATAACCCAAGAAAGCTGCGCAGGTCCTTTTGACGTAGTGGACGAGAAAAATCGAGGACAGCGGCAAGCTTCTCGGGGTCGGGCCGAATTCCTTCTTTGCTGACAAGGTGGCCGAGGACCTTGATTGTCTTGCTAGCAAAGGTACATTTCTTGGTGTTAAGCTGTAGACCGGCTTTTGCAAGGCATGTGAGGACTTCGTCAAGACGTTGTAGATGCTGCGAGAACGTGGATGAAAACACTACTATGTCATCGAGATAACACAGACATGTTTTCCATTTCAAACCACGCAATACGCCGTCTATCAAGCGTTCGAAGGTGGCGGGTGCATTACAGAGTCCAAAAGGCATCTGTTGAAAGGATGCCTTTTGGACTCTGTAATGCACCCGCCACCTTCGAACGCTTGATAGACGGCGTATTGCGTGGTTTGAAATGGAAAACATGTCTGTGTTATCTCGATGACATAGTAGTGTTTTCATCCACGTTCTCGCAGCATCTACAACGTCTTGACGAAGTCCTCACATGCCTTGCAAAAGCCGGTCTACAGCTTAACACCAAGAAATGTACCTTTGCTAGCAAGACAATCAAGGTCCTCGGCCACCTTGTCAGCAAAGAAGGAATTCGGCCCGACCCCGAGAAGCTTGCCGCTGTCCTCGATTTTTCTCGTCCACTACGTCAAAAGGACCTGCGCAGCTTTCTTGGGTTATCTTCTTACTTCCGGCGCTTCATACGTGGTTTTCGCGGAACTTGCGTCTCCGCTCCATCAAGTCCTCGCAAAAAACGTCCCCTTCATTTGGTCCGAAGACTGCGAAAGCGCTTTCACGGCATTGAAGCAAAACCCTCACGTCAGATCCGGTACTGTGCCACTTCGATTCCACCACACCCACCAGTCTTCACACCGACGCAAGTAGTCATGGTCTCGGTGCGGTACTCTTGCAGCGTGACAAAAACTCACGCGAACGCGTCGTTGCCTACGCAAGTCGTGCTCTTACCGCTCCAGAAAAGAACTACACTATCACAGAGCAGGAGTGCCTTGCTGTTGTTTGGGCAGTGCAAAGATTCCGACCATATCTTCACGGCCGTCATTTTACCGTCGTGACCGACCATAACGCCCTATTCTGGCTTTCATCGCTGAAAAACTTATCGGGTCGCCTTGGTCGCTGGGCGCTTCGCTTACAGGAGTATGATTTCGATGTCACCTACAGATCTGGGAAGAAGCATCAAGATGCTGATGCTCTATCGCGCTGTCCTTTGCCCAGCGGAAGCAATTCACCATCGATACTCCAAAACAACAGCACCTCTCTAATCGCAGCGCTAAGTTCATCACCTGCCACCCTATCCGTCTTTGTCTCACAACAACGTGTCGACCCATACTGCCGCACCATTGTTGACCGCTTGACCGGCTCTACTACTCCTCCAAACGCCAGACTCCGTCGACAACTTAAACAATTTAAGCTTGTCGGTGATGCTTTATGTCGCTACGTTTACCACATCGATGGCAACAAGTGGGTACCCGTCATCCCACGTTCTCTGCAACGTGAAGTTCTGGAAGCCTTTCATGACGATCCAACCACTGCTCATCTAGGCTACCACAAGACTTACGACAAAATACGAAGTCGTTGTTTTTTGCCTGGCCTCTCTTCAGCCGTCGCTAAGTACGTCGCCTCCTGTGTCCATTGCCAACGGCGAAAACGACCGACAACTGCTCCGGCTGGCTTAATGCAACCTCTTCCTTGTCCCGCCTCACCTTTTGAAGTTGTTGGAATCGACTTGTATGGCCCTCTTCCTATATCATCCAATGGGAATCGCTGGATTGTCACGGCAGTCGACCACCTTACCCGCTACGCAGAAACAGCTTCTATACCATCTGGGACTGCCACTGAGATCGCCGATTTCTTTCTTCGCCACATCTTTTTGCGTCATGGAGCTCCACGCATTCTCCTCAGTGATCGTGGCAAAGTCTTCCTATCTTCCATTGTCGAGCAAGTTTTGCGTGCCTCGAACACTGTTCACAAGACCACTTCTAGCTACCACCCGCAGACCAACGGATTGACTGAACGGTTTCATCGGACCCTATCGGACATGATCGCCATGTACATTCACCCCAACCACACGAACTGGGATGCAATTCTACCCTTCGTGACATTCGCCTATAATACGGCTGCTCAACGCACTACCGGCTTTTCTCCATTTTTTCTCGTCCATGGTCGCTCGCCGAGTTTCGCTCTGGATGTCTCTTTCCTATCGGCCCCTGCACCCTCGATGGCTCCTTTCTCTGAAGAATTGCTATCTCGTCTCGCACACTGCCGTCACCAGGCCCGTGTTAACACCGGCCTCTCTCAAGACACTCGAAAATCTCGCTACGACTCGACTCGCCGTGTTGTGAGTTTTTCCCCTGGTGACGAAGTTCTTCTATGGACTCCACTACGCGTCCCCGGCCTATGCGACAAATTCATCAGTCGCTTCATTGGGCCATACACGGTGGTCGAACAGACATCTCCTGTCAATTACCGCGTTTCTCCTCTTAGCGCTAGTCCTCATCATCGTTGCCGAGGAACAGAGATAGTGCACGTATCTCGTTTAAAGCCTTATGCGCGACGCATTTCATAATACTGTCAAGCGACCAGGCGGCCGCTTTCACCGCGGGGGGAATTAGTGTGAGCGCGACAAGCGAATGACTCTTTATTCTCTTGTAATCATCATCACCTGTACATCTTCTTCATCTAAGAATATCATCACCGGCGTGATTGAGCTCGAGCCTGGCCGAATAAACCGGTTCCTCACAATATACCCTTTGGTACATACCATTTTTACGCGTCCGTCTACCTCTCCGTTTGTCTGCCAGTCTGTCGTCTGTTCGTCCATGCGTCCATCCGTGCGTCCTTGTAGAGAACACTCAAAGTACCACCATCTCGCATACCCTGTGGCACATAGCCTCTTTACTCGTCCGTCTACCTCTCCGTCTGTCTGCCAGTCTGTCTGTCTGTTCCTCCATGCATCCGTGCGTGCGTCCATCTAGAGAACACTCTGAGTACTGCCATCTCGCGCGTCGTATATCCTGAGGCACATACCCGCTTTACGCGTCCGTCTGTCTACCTGTCCGTCTGTCTGTAGTCTGTCTGTCTGTCCGTCCGTGCGTCCGTCCGTGCGTCAATTTAGAGAACACTCAAAGTAGTGCCATCTCGCTTACCCTATGGCACATAGCCACTTTACACGTCCGTCTACCTGTACGTCTGTGTGCCAATCTGTCTGTCTGTTCCTCCATGCATCCGTGCGTGCGTCCATCTAGAGAACACTGAGTACTGCCATCTCGCGCGTCGTATACCCTGTGGCACATACCCGCTTTACACGTCCGTCTACCTGTCCGTCTACCTGTCCGTCTGGCTGCCAGTCTGTCTGTCTGTCCGTCCGTGCGTCCGTCCCTGCGTCCATCTAGAGACACACAGAGTACCGCCATCTCGCATACCCTGCCGCACGTAGCCGCTTTACTCGTCCGTCTACTTGTCCGTCTGTCTGCCAGTCTGTCTGTCTGTCCGTCCATGCGTCCGTCCGTGCGTCCATATAGAGAACTTTTAAAGTACCGCCATCTGACATCTTCTACACCCTGTGGCAAATGCCCCTTTATGCGTCCGTCTACCTGTCCGTCCGTCTGCTAGCCTGTCTGTCTGTTCGTGCATCCGTCCGTGCGTCCATTTAGAGAACACTCTGAGTACCGCCATCTCGCGCGTCGTATACCCTGTGGCACATACCCGCTTTACGCGTCCGTCTACCTGTCCGTCTGTCTGCCAGTCTGTCTGTCTGTCCGTCCATGCGTCCGTCCGTGCGTCCATATAGAGAACTTTTAAAGTACCGCCATCTGGCATCTTCTACACCCTGTGGCAAATGCCCTTTATGCGTCCGTCTACCTGTCCGTCCGTCTGCTAGCCTGTCTGCCTGTCCATGCGTCCGTCCGTGCGTCCATCTAGAGAACACTCTGAGTACCACCATCTCGCGCGTCGTATACCCTAAGGCAGATAGCCACTTTACACGTCTGTCTACTTGTCCCTCTGTCTGCCAGTCTGTCTGTCTGTTTGTCCATCCATCCGTCCGTGCATCCATATGGAGAATACTCAAAGTATCGCCATCTCGCATACCCTATGGCACATAGCCGCTTTACATGTCTGTCTACCTGTCCGTCTGTCTGCCAGTCTGTCTGTCTGTTCCTCCATGCGTCCGTCCGTGCGTCCATCTAGAGAACACTCTGAGCACTGCCATCTCGCGCGTCGTATACCCTGTGGTACATTCCATCTTTACGCGTCCGTCTACCTCTCCGTTTGTCTGCCACTCTGTCTATCTGTTCGTCCCGGCATCCATCCGTGCGTCAATCTAGATTACACTCAAAGTACCACCATCTCGCATACCCTGTGGCACATAGCCGCTTTACTCGTCCGTCTACCTGTCCGTCTGTCTGCCAGTCTGTCTGTCTGTCCGTCCATGCGTCCGTCCGTGCGTCCATCTAGAGAACATTTAAAAACCGCCATCTCGCATCTCCTACACCCTGTGGCAATTGCCCCTTTACGCGGCGTCTAGCTGTCCGTCTGTCTGCTAGCCTGTCTGTCTGTCCGTGCATTCGTCCGTGCGTTCATCTTAGAGAACACTCTGAGTACCGCCAATCGCGCGCGTTCGTATACCCTGTGGCACATACCCGCCTTTACGCGTCCCGTCTACCTGTCCGTCGTCTGCTAGTCTGTCTGTCTGTTCGTCCCATGCGTTCATCCGTGCGTCCATCTAGAGAACACCGAAAGTACCGCAATCATCTCGCATACCCTTGTGGCCACATAGCCACTTTACACGGTCCGTCTACCTGTACCGTCTGTCTGCCAGTCTGTCTGTCTGTCCGTCTGTGCTTCCGTCCGTGCGTCCATATAGAGAAATCTCAAAGTACCGCCATCTCGCATACCCTGTGGCACATAGCCGCATTACACGTCCGTCTACCTGTCCGTCTGGCTGCCAGTCTGTCTGTCTGTCCATCCGTGCGTCCGTCCATGCGTCCATCTAGAGAACACTCAAAGCACCGCCATCTCGCATACCCTGTGGCAAATAGCCACTTTACACGTCCGTCTACCTGTCCGTCTGTCTGCCAGTCTAACTGTCCGTCCGTGTGTCCATCCGTGCGTCCATCTAGAGAACACTTCGAGTACCGCCATCTCGCGCGTCGTATACCCTGCGTCACATACCCGCTTTACGCGTCCGTCTGCCTGTTCGTCTGTCTGCCAGCCTGTCTGTCTGTTCGTCCATGCGTCCGTCCGTGCGTCTATCTAGAGAACACACTGAGTACCACCATCTCGCACGTCGTATACCCTAAGGCAGATAGCCACTTTACACGTCTGTCTACTTGTCCGTCTGTCTGCCAGTCTGTCTGTCTGTCCATCCATCCGTCCGTGCGTCCATCTAGATTACACTCAAAGTACCACCATCTCGCATACCCTGTGGCACATAGCCGCTTTACTCGTCCGTCTACCTGTCCGTCTGTCTGCCAGTCTGTGTGTCTGTCCATCCGTGCGTCCGTCCGTGCGTCCAACTAGAGAACACTCAAAGCACCGCCATCTCACATACCCTGTGGCACATAGCCGCTTTACACGTCCGTCTACCTGTCCGTCTGGCTGCCAGTCTGTCTGTCTGCCCATCCGTGCATCCGTCCCTGCGTCCATCTAGAGAACACACAGAGTACCGCCATCTCGCATACCCTGCGGCACATAGCCACTTTACACGTCCGTCCACCTGTCCGCCTGTCTGCCACTCTGTCTGTCTGTCCGTCCGTGCGTCCGTCTCTGCGTCCATCTAGAGAACACTCAAAGTACCGCCATCTCGCATACCGTGTGGCACATAGCTATTTACACGTCCATCTACCTGTCCGTCTGTCTCCTAGTCTTTGTCTGTCCGTCCATGCGTCCGTCCGTGCGTCAATCTAGAGAACAATAAAAGTACCTTCATCTCGAATACCCTGTGGCACATAGCCACTTTAAAACGTCCGTCTGCCTGTCCGTCTGTTTGCCAGTCTGTCTGTCTGTTCGTCCATGCATCCGCCGTGCGTCATCTGGAGAATACTCAAAGTACCACCATATCGACAGACCCTGTGGCGCATAGCCGCCTTTACACGTCCGTCTCACCTGTCCCTCTGTCTGCCAGTCGTCTGTCTGTTCCTCATGCGTTCCGTCCGTGCGTCCATCTAGAGAACACTCTGAGTACTGCCATCTCGCAGCGTCGTATACCCTGTGGTACATTCCATCTTTACGCGTCCGGCTACCTCTCCATTTGTCTGCCAGTCTATCTGTTCGTCCCTGCGTCCATGCGTGCGTCCATCTAGATTACACTCAAAGTACCACCATCTCGCATACCCTGTGGCACATAGCCGCTTTACTCGTCCGTCTACCTGTCTGTCTGTCTGCCAGTCTGTCTGTCTGTCCGTCCGTGCGTCCGTTCGTGCGTCCATCTAGAGAACTTTTAGAGTACCGCAATCTCGCATCTCCTACACCCTGTGGCAAATGCCCCTTTACGCGGCGTCTAGCTGTCCGTCCGTCTGCTAGCCTGTCTGTCTGTCCATGCATCCGTCCGTGCGTCCATTTAGAGAACACTCTGAGTACCGCCATCTCGCGCGTCGTATACCCTCTGGCACATACCCGCTTTACGCGTCCGTCTACCTGTCCGTCTGTCTGCCAGTCTGTCTGTCTGTCCGTCTGTTGCGTCCGTCCGTGCGTCCATATAGAGAAATCTCAAAGTACCCGCCATCTCGCATACCCTGTGGCAACATAGCCGCATTACACATCCGTCTACCTGTCCGTTCTGGCTGCCAGTCTGTCTGTCTGTCCATCCGTGCGTCCGTCCGTGCGTCATCTAGGAGAACACTCAAAGCACCGCCATCTCGCATACCCTGTGGCAAATAGCCACTTTACACGTCCGTCTACCTGTCCGTCTGTCTGCCAGTCTAACTACTGTCCGTCCGGTGTCCGTCCGTGCGTCCATCTAGAGAACACTCACAGTACCGCCATCTCGAATACCCTGTGGCACATAGCCACTTTACATGTCCGCCTACCTGTCCGCCTGTCTGCCAGTCTGTCTTTCTGTCCATCTATGCATCCGTTCATGCGTAATCTAGAGTACACTCCCAGTACCCGCCATCTCGCGCGTCGTATACCTGCGTCACATACCCGCTTTACGCGTCCGTCTGCCTGTTCGTCTGTCTGCCAGCCCTGTCTGTCTGTTCGTCCATGCGTCGTCCGTGCGTCCATCTAGAGAACACTCTGAGTACCACCATCTCGCGCGTCGTATACCCTAAGGCCGATAGCCACTTAAACGTCTGTCTACTTGTCCGTCTCTCTGCCAGTCTGTCTGTCTGTTTGTCCATCCATCCGTCCGTGCGTCCATCTGGAGAATACTCAAAGTATCGCCATCTCGCATACCCTATGGCACATAGCCGCTTACATGTCCGTCTACCTGTCCGTCTGTCTGCCAGTCTGTCTGTCTGTTCCTTCATGCGTCCGTCCGTGCGTCCATCTAGAGAACACTCTGAGTACTGCCATCTCGCGCGTCAGTATACCCTGTGGTACATTCCATCTTTACGCGTCCGTCTACCTCTCCGTTTGTCGGCCACTCTGTCACCTGTTCGTCCCGGCATCCATCCGTTCGTCAATCTAGATTACACTCAAAGTACCACCATCTCGCATACCCTGTGGCACATAGCCCGCTTTACTCGTTCGTCTACCTGTCCGTCTGTCTTGCCAGTCTGTCTGTCTGTCCGTCCGTGCGTCCGTTCGTGCGTCCATCTAGAACATTTTAAAGTACCGCCATCTCGCATCTCCTACACCTGTGGCAAATGCCCCTTTACGCGGCGTCTAGCTGTCCGTCTGTGTGCTAGCCTGTCTGTCTGTCCGTGCATCCGTCCGTGCGTTCATTTAGAGAACACTCTGAGTACCCCGCCATCTCGCGCGTCGTATACCCTGTGGCACATACCCGCTTTACCGCCGTCCGCCTACCTGTCCGTCTGTCTGCTAGTCGTCTGTCTGTTCGTCCATGCGTTCATCCGTGCGTCCATCTAGAGACACCGAAGTACGCAATCATCTCGCATACCCTGTGGCACATAGCCACTTTACACGCTCCGTCTACCTGTCCGTCTGTCTGCCAGTCTGTCTGTCTGTCAGTCTGTGCGTCCGTCCGTGCGTCCATATAGAGAAATCTCCAAAGTACCGCAATCTCGCATACCCTGTGGCACATAGCCGCATTACACGTCCGTCTACCTGTCCGTCTGGCTGCCAGTCTGTGTGTCTGTCCATCCGTGCGTCCGTCCGTGCGTCCAACTAGAGAACACTCAAAGCAACCGCCATCTCACATACCCTGTGGCAAATAGCCACTTTAACACGTCCGTCTAACTGTCCGTCTGTCTGCCAGTCTAACTGTCCGTCCGTGTGTCCGTCCGTGCGTCATCTAGAGAACACTCACAGTACCCGCCATCTCGAATACCCTGTGGCACATAGCCACGTTACATGTCCGTCTACTGTCCGCCTGTCTGCCAGTCCTGTCTTTCTGTCCATCTATGCATACCGTTCATGCGTAATCTAGAGAACACTCCGAGTACCGCCATCTCCGCGCGTCGTATACCCTGCGTCACATACCGGCTTTACGCGTCCGTCTGCCTGTTCGTTCTGTCTTGCCAGTCTGTCTGTCTGTTCGTCCCATGCAGCCGCCCGTGCGTCCATCTGGAGAATACTCAAAGTACCACCATCTCGCAGACCCTGTGGCGCATAGCCGCTTACACGTCGTCTACCTGTCCCTCTGTCTGCCAGTCTGTCTGTCTGTTCCTCCATGCGTCCGTCCGTGCGTCCATCTAGAGAACACTCTGAGTACTGCCATCCTCGCGCGTCGTATACCCTGTGGTACATTCCATCTTTACGCGTCCGGCTACCTCTCCATTTGTCTGCCAGTCTATCTGTTCGTCCCTGCGTCCATGCGTGCGTCCATCTAGATTACACTCAAAGTACCACCATCTCGCATACCCTGTGGCACATAGCCGCTTTACTCGTCCGTCTACCTGTCTGTCTGTCTGCCAGTCTGTCTGTCTGTCCGTCCGTGCGTCCGTTCGTGCGTCCATCTAGAGAACTTTTAGAGTACCGCAATCTCGCATCTCCTACACCCTGTGGCACATGCCCCTTTACGCGGCGTCTAGCTGTCCGTCCGTCTGCTAGCCGTCTGTCATGTCCATGCATCCGTCCGTGCGTCCCTTTAGAGAACACTCTGAGTACCCGCCATTCGCGCGTCGTATACCCTCTGGCACATACCCGCTTTACGCGCTCGTCTCCCTGTCCGTCGTCTGCCAGTCTGTCTGTCTGTCCGTCTGTGCGTCCGTCCGTGCGTCCATATAGAGAAATCTCAAAGTACCGCACCATCTCGCATACCCTGTGGCACATAGCCGCATTACACATCCGTCTACCTGTCCGTCTGGCTGCAGTATGTCTGTCTGTCCCATCGTGCGTCCGTCCGTGCGTCATCTAGAGAACACTCAAAGCACCGCCATCTCGCATACCCTGTGGCAAATAGCCACTTTACACGTCCGTCTACCTGTCCGTCTGTCTGCCAGTCTAACTGTCCGTCCGTGTGTCCGTCCGTGCGTCCATCTAGAGAACACTCACAGTACCGCCATCTCGAATACCCTGTGGCACATAGCCACCTTTACATGTCCGCCTACCTGTCCGCCTGTCTGCCAGTCTGTCTTTCTGTCCATCTATGCATCCGTTCATGCGTAATCTAGAGTACACTCCCAGTACCCGCCATCTCGCGCGTCGTATACCCTGCGTCACATACCCGCTTTACGCGTCCGTCTGCCTGTTCGTCTGTTGCCAGCCTGTCTGTCTGTTCGTCCATGCGTCCGTCCGTGCGTCCATCTAGAGAACACTCTGAGTACCACCATCTCGCGCGTCGTATACCCTAAGGCCGATAGCCACTTTACACGTCTGTCTACTTGTCCGTCTCTCTGCCGTCTGTCTGCTGTTGTCCATCCATCCGTCCGTGCGTCCATCTGGAGAATACTCAAAGTATCGCCATCTCGCATACCCTATGGCACATAGCCGCTTTACATGTCCGTCTACCTGTCCGTCTGTCTGCCAGTCTGTCTGTCCTGTTCCTTCATGCGTCCGTCCGTGCGTCCATCTAGAGAACACTCTGAGTACTGCCATCTCGCGCGTCGTATACCCTGTGGTACATTCCATCTTTACGCGTCCGTCTACCTCTCCGTTTGTCGGCCACTCTGTCACCTGTTCGTCCCGGCATCCATCCGTTCGTCAATCTAGATTACACTCAAAGTACCACCATCTCGCATACCCTGTGGCACATAGCCGCTTTACTCGTTCGTCTACCTGTCCGTCTGTCTGCCAGTCTGTCTGTCTGTCCGTCCGTGCGTCCGTTCGTGCGTCCATCTAGAGAACATTTAAAGTACCGCCATCTCGCATCTCCTACACCCTGTGGCAAATGCCCCTTTACGCGGCGTCTAGCTGTCCGTCTGTGTGCTAGCCTGTCTGTCTGTCCGTGCATCCGTCCGTGCGTTCATTTAGAGAACACTCTGAGTACCGCCATCTCGCGCGTCGTATACCCTGTGGCACATACCCGCTTTACGCGTCCGCCTACCTGTCCGTCTGTCTGCTAGTCTGTCTGTCTGTTCGTCCATGCGTTCATCCGTGCGTCCATCTAGAGAACACCGAAAGTACCGCAATCATCTCGCATACCCTGTGGCACATAGCCACTTTACACGTCCGTCTACCTGTCCGTCTGTCTGCCAGTCTGTCTGTCTGTCCGTCTGTGCGTCCGTCCGTGCGTCCATATAGAGAAATCTCAAAGTACCGCAATCTCGCATACCCTGTGGCACATAGCCGCATTACACGTCCGTCTACCTGTCCGTCTGGCTGCCAGTCTGTGTGTCTGTCCATCCGTGCGTCCGTCCGTGCGTCCAACTAGAGAACACTCAAAGCACCGCCATCTCACATACCCTGTGGCAAATAGCCACTTTACACGTCCGTCTAACTGTCCGTCTGTCTGCCAGTCTAACTGTCCGTCCGTGTGTCCGTCCGTGCGTCCATCTAGAGAACACTCACAGTACCGCCATCTCGAATACCCTGTGGCACATAGCCACTTTACATGTCCGTCTACCTGTCCGCCTGTCTGCCAGTCTGTCTTTCTGTCCATCTATGCATCCGTTCATGCGTAATCTAGAGAACACTCCGAGTACCGCCATCTCGCGCGTCGTATACCCTGCGTCACATACCGGCTTTACGCGTCCGTCTGCCTGTTCGTCTGTCTGCCAGTCTGTCTGTCTGTTCGTCCATGCATCCGCCCGTGCGTCCATCTGGAGAATACTCAAAGTACCACCATCTCGCAGACCCTGTGGCGCATAGCCGCTTTACACGTCCGTCTACCTGTCCCTCTGTCTGCCAGTCTGTCTGTCTGTTCCTCCATGCGTCCGTCCGTGCGTCCATCTAGAGAACACTCTGAGTACTGCCATCTCGCGCGTCGTATACCCTGTGGTACATTCCATCTTTACGCGTCCGGCTACCTCTCCATTTGTCTGCCAGTCTATCTGTTCGTCCCTGCGTCCATGCGTGCGTCCATCTAGATTACACTCAAAGTACCACCATCTCGCATACCCTGTGGCACATAGCCGCTTTACTCGTGTCCGTCTACCTGTCTGTCTGTCTGCCAGTCTGTCTGTCTGTCCGTCCGTGCGTCCGTTCGTGCGTCCATCTAGAGAACTTTTAGAGTACCGCAATCTCGCATCTCCTACACCCTGTGGCAAATGCCCTTTACGCGGCGTCTAGCTGTCCGTCCGTCTGCTAGCCTGTCTGTCTGTCCATGCATCCGTCCGTGCGTCCATTTAGAGAACACTCTGAGTACCGCCATCTCGCGCGTCGTATACCCTCTGGCACATACCCGCTTACGCGTCCGTCTACCTGTCCGTCTGTCTGCCAGTCTGTCTGTCTGTCCGTCTGTGCGTCCGTCCGTGCGTCCATATAGAGAAATCTCAAAGTACCGCCATCTCGCATACCCTGTGGCACATAGCCGCATTACACATCCGTCTACCTGTCCGTCTGGCTGCCAGTCTGTCTGTCTGTCCATCCGTGCGTCCGTCCGTGCGTCCATCTAGAGAACACTCAAAGCACCGCCATCTCGCATACCCTGTGGCAAATAGCCACTTTACACGTCCGTCTACCTGTCCGTCTGTCTGCCAGTCTAACTGTCCGTCCGTGTGTCCGTCCGTGCGTCCATCTAGAGAACACTCACAGTACCGCCATCTCGAATACCCGTGGCACATAGCCACTTTACATGTTCCGCCTACCTGTCCGCCTGTCTGCCAGTCTGTCTTTCTGTCCATCTATGGACATCTATGAACGGATGTTCATGCTAATCTAGAGTACACTCCCAGTACCGCCATCTTCGCGCGGTCGTTACCCTGCGTCACATACCCGCTTTACGCGTCCGTCTGCCTGTTCGTCGTATGCCAGCCTGTCTGTCTGTTCGTCCATGCGTCCGTCCGTGCGTCCATCTAGAGAACACTCTGAGTACCACCATCTCGCGCGTCGTATACCCTAAGGCCGATAGCCACTTTAAAAACGTCTGTCTACTTGTCCGTCTCTTCAGCCAGTCTGTCTGTCTGTTTGTCCATTCCATCCGTCCGTGCGTCCATCTGGACGAATACCTCAAGTATCGCCATCTGCATACCCTATGGCACATAGCCGCTTTACATGTCCGTCTACCTGTCGTCTGTCTGCCAGTCTGTCTGTCTGTTCCTTCATGCGTCCGTCCGTGCGTCCATCTAGAGAACACTCTGAGTACTGCCATCTCGCGCGTCATATACCCTGTGGTACATTCCATCTTTACGCGTCCGTCTACCTCTCCGTTTGTCGGCCACTCTGTCACCTGTTCTCCCGGCATCCATCCGTTCGTCAATCTAGATTACACTCAAAGTACCACCATCTCGCATACCCTGTGGCACATAGCCGCTTTACTCGTTCGTCTACCTGTCCGTCTGTCTGCCAGTCTGTCTGTCTGTCCGTCCGTGCGTCCGTTCGTGCGTCCATCTAGAGAACATTTAAAGTACCGCCATCTCGCATCTCCTACACCCTGTGGCAAATGCCCCTTTACGCGGCGTCTAGCTGTCCGTCTGTGTGCTAGCCTGTCTGTCTGTCCGTGCATCCGTCCGTGCGTTCATTTAGAGAACACTCTGAGTACCGCCATCTCGCGCGTCGTATACCCTGTGGCACATACCCGCTTACGCGTCCGCCTACCTGTCCGTCTGTCTGCTAGTCTGTCTGTCTGTTCGTCCATGCGTTCATCCGTGCGTCCATCTAGAGAACACCGAAAGTACCGCAATCATCTCGCATACCCTGTGGCACAAGCCACTTTACACGTCCGTCTACCTGTCCGTCTGTCTGCCAGTCTGTCTGTCTGTCCGTCTGTGCGTCCGTCCGTGCGTCCATATAGAGAAATCTCAAAGTACCGCAATCTCGCATACCCTGTGGCACATAGCCGCATTACACGTCCGTCTACCTGTCCGTCTGGCTGCCAGTCTGTGTGTCTGTCCATCCGTGCGTCCGTCCCGTGCGTCCATCTAGAGAACACACACAGTACCGCCATCTCGCATACCCTGTGGCACATAGCCACTTTACATGTCCGTCTACTGTCCGCCTGTTGCCAGTCTGTCTTTCTGTCCGTCTATGCATCCGTTCATGGCGTAATCTAGAGAACACTCAGAGTACCGCCATCTCGCGCGTCGTATACCCTGCTTCACATACCGGCTTTACGCGTCCGTCTGCCTGTCCGTCTGTCTGCCAGCCTGTCTGTCTGTTCGTCCTGCGTCCGTCCGTGCGTCCATCTAGAGAACACTCTGAGTACCACCATCTCGCGCGTCGTATACCCTAAGGCAGATAGCCACTTTACACGTCTGTCTACTTGTCCCTCTGTCTGCCAGGCTGTCCGTCTGTTTGTCCATCCATCCGTCCGTGCATCCATATGGAGAATACTCAAATATCGCATCTCGCATACCCTATGGCACATAGCCGCTTTACATGTCTGTCTACTACCTGTCGTCTGTCTGCCAGTCTGTCTGTCTGTTCCTCCATGCGTCCGTCCGTGCGTCCATCTAGAGAACACTCTGAGCACTGCCATCTCGCGCGTCGTATCCTTTGTGGTACATTCCATCTTTACGCGTCCGTCTACCTCTCCGTTTGCTGCCACTCTGTCTATCTGTTCGTCCCGGCATCCATCCGTGCGTCAATCTAGATTACACTCAAAGTACCCCATCTCGCATACCCTGTGGCACATAGCCGCTTTACTCGTCCGTCTACCTGTCCGTCTGTCTGCCAGTCTGTCTGTCTGTCCGTCCGTTCGTCCGTTCGTGCGTCCATCTAGAGAACATTTAAAGTACCGCAATCATCTCGCATACCCTGTGGCACATAGCCACTTTACACGTCCGTCTAC
>WOVY01000924.1:0-154907 GCA_013436015.1 Rhipicephalus annulatus
CCTTGGGAAACTTCGTGTACGTAGGGAATAACAGTCTTGCTAGAATGAGGCTTGTTAAGTTAGCTGTTGCTTGTCTCTTATCAGGCACTCTTAGTGACGTTAGGAGAGTCTCGGCAATGGAAGTTAGCTCGGGATTAGAAAAGCCTGCTTGTTGAAGGCGGTGAACTTGGAGCGAAAAACTGCACTCTATCTGGCGGTGACAAGAGCCAGTTAGAATTGCCTTTAGGCAGAAAAAAGCGATGCTTCCTTGACTAGCTTAGAATGGGCGGACCTAAAAAGCAGGTCTTGAGCATGGCTCGTACCGCCAATATACATGATCAACAACAAAAAAAGCATTTCTAATTGTAGACATCGTAGGGTGTCGTCAGAAATAAACTCCGACGTTATTTCTAGTTTCTTCATTTCACGCCCGAAAACGTCAAATATCTCATCGGTGGTTCGCCGAGGGTCAGATTGATCGATGCGGTAAAACACTAAAAAGTCGTCAACGTAGCCGAACACTTTAACTGTACTCGTGTGATCGAAGTTAGCCATGAGACTTCTTTCATACCGCGCGAGTAAAAGGTAACAAAGAACCAATGCTAAACATGAGCCAATGCACACATCTGCACTTTGAGATATTTGACGTTTTTCAGCGTGAAATGAAGCAACTGGAACTAAAGTCGGAGTTTAATTCATGATGACAAGTTACAATGTCTAGACTTGAAAATGCTTTTTTTGGTTGACCATGTATATTGGCGGTACGAACCTTGCTCAAGAAAAAGCCTTCTTTTTACGTCCACCCATTCTAAGCTAGTCAAGTGAAGCATCGCTTTTCCTGCCTAAAGGCAATTCTAACTGGCTCTTGTCACCGCCAGATAGAGTGCAGTTTCTCGCTCTAAGTTCACCGCCTTCAACAAGCAGGCTTTTCTAAACCCCTGCTAACTTCTATTGCAAGACTCTCCTAACGTCACTAAGATTGCCTGATAAGACACAAAGCACAGCTAACTCAACAAGCCTCATTCTAGCAAGGCTGTTATTCCCTACGTAAACGAAGTTTCTCATAGGCTAAAGAAGGTCGCTGGAAAAGGTGCCGGGCTCCAGTGTGTGACACCACTGATCGTCTGCGCAGCGCATCGAATTGCGCACACACCGGCGGCGAGGCATGCGCCGCGGCGGCGGAGTATCATTGCGCATGCGCAGACCAGTGTCACGCGAAATTGGCTCATTGAGGCCAGTGTAGCTAACGCTACAAAATAGTGTAAGAGTTTGCGTTCTGCGTACGTGACAAGCTCGCTGGCCTATGTCGCAGGGTCAACAGTGAAAGACCTAAGAAAGAAGCAGGCACTAAGAAACACGCTATGTGCTTTGTTGAATGTGTTCTAGCGATTTTCTACAAGATATTATTACTTGTGGACATTGGCCAAACAGGGCGATGCATGAATGATCGGTTGAGGGAGCGCGCTAACTCTCTAAAAGGTTTCCTTCCCAGCCACTTGGCAGACCATTGTAATACGTCTTGTTGTCAGCCAATTCCTGACAAGTGTTTGATCACGGGGGATATAAAAATCGGCACGAGCACGAGATTAGTGAAGCCTTCTTTATTCAACAACTTGGTGCTCCCTGTGTTAGCCTACCCTCAATTTTCTTAACTGCTGTAAAGTTAGTTATCTGGGGTCCACTTATATGACCGGTTGTTGATAAGGTAGGCCGTATGGTGCATGTATGTGCAATTCTGCTTATGGTGCGTGGTTATGAGCAGATTCTGTTTTCTATATATTGCAGTTGGTTCGCAATAAACTTTGGTTTTATGTTCAGGGCTCTGTTCTCGTGTCTTCCTTCCCTTCTTGTTGTTTGTGCTGTTAAGCACTTTCTTCATCTACCACGCCTATAACAACTTAGCCAAAATGTGTTATATTTGCATTTTTTGCTACTGTAATACTGCACTTTCTATGAATGTCTGAGTAATGAATACTAACTACACAAAAGGTATATTTTGAGAAAATAATATTATGAGACCTCTTAAGCTGCTAAACATTACGACAAAAAATTACAAATTTCGCAGAATCGTCATTTTCGTCTGTATTGAGACGCGATTTGCACTGTCGAGTGGTCCAAATAAAGATCACCTTCAAACCTAAATCGAAAGGAAAAAAAAAGGTATTTTCATATGCCAATTGTTTTCATTACATATTTTTGTTTTAAAGGAAGAAAATAAGTTTTGAACTTTCCCATTGATGAAAATAGGGAATTTCAAGGCGGCAGCTGTCGTATAACCAAATGGGAAGATAGGCGCCAATGGGAATGCTAAAAAATATTTTCTTCCTTAAAACAAAAAATGTAATGACGGTATATAAAAAGAACTGTTTATCTGCTTTCAATTTATGTTTAAAGGTAATTTTTAGTTGAGCCACCACATGGCGTAATCGCATCTCAGTATGGACAAAAATTACGATTTTGTAAAATTTATGATTTTTTTTTCATAAAGTTTACCAGCTTGAGAGGTCTCAAATATTTTTTTCTCAAAATATACCTTGCCTGGAGTAAATATTCACTACTCAGATATTCATGTACAAACTGTAGTATTGCAATAAAAAATTGCAAACATAACACATTTTGGACTAATTCTGGAAGAATATGTGCCAGTATACTTGAAATAATATTACTGAGCTTCAAACACCTTACACAAGAACCTTAACTCAACATGTAGGACAAGTTTGCTGTAGAACACACTTTTAAAATAAATTTTTTTTACAAACACCCAAACGACATTCTGGAAAGTTCCGAAGGCAACCACGTGACCGAACATTTTTTCTCTCCGAAATATCTTACCGTTTCACTGCTTTCAATACAGTTAATCAGCACAATATTTTTCTAATGCATTTGAGATGGTCGCCAAAATGGCTGGGCGTTTGGCATGAAATCACCCTAACAGCATGTCATGAGCACAGAAAAGGTCCTATGCTTATTAAGCCCTTTATTTACCAAGAAATATATTGAAAGTGCCTCCTCTGAGCACTGTATAACGCTGCTTTTTTTCACAGTTCTAAGGCGGCTGCACGTGCTATTGTTGTTTACATGTGCAGCAGCGGCATTCATATCTAGTAGAACTCGCTGTTGGGATAGTTGGTGCATGTTTGCATTAAACATTAGTCAATTTTGCGCCAAAATGACGACCACACAAACAAAGAAAACACATAAACGGTATGGGCACTCATTTGCAATTGTTTATTTCTTGAGGGAACAGGCTGATATAAACCAACTTTTCGTCAACGCATGTGCAACCTACTTGGGCCGTCCCTTACCTAATCATGCTATAGGACACATGATCGCTAGATACCGTGCTTCCAGCTCATACATGATGAGTGAAATTTTGCTAACGCAATTGATAACCCCTTTCTTTTGTGAAAGCCCTTCGAAATTGCTCTTGGTGTGAATCCACATGAAGTGACATGCGCTCTTGAACGGGCACCGTCATTATTCTTTGCCGTAAGGGCTTGTTCCCTCGCTCGATCATTGACGCAGCGCCTCGTCGTCTGGCTAACATGTCCCTTTCTGCACGATAGGGGTATTTTGTAAACCACTTCAGTGGCAGACTTCGTGAATGGCCACGCGTGCTTCTTTTTACAAGCCTTTCAGCTGCTCAGGATGATTTCCAGTGATGCACCGGCGCAACTTTGCTAGTTTATTAGGGGCACGAACTCCATCAGTACTTCATGCCGACTCGCCACCTTTTTAAGGTTGTGTGTATGAATATATGCAATATTATGAATATATGCTACAAACAGCTGCTAGTGAGCACCCAACCTGCCCATGTGTTTTCTTTGTGTGGTCGTTGTTTCCTCGCGAAATGGACTATTCAATTCAAGCATTCATGTCTATTTACAGCACATGTTTAATGTCTGTAGCACAATATTACATGCTGTTTTTGTATTCTATTTGCATGTTCAAGAGAACAGCAGCCGCGCCAATTGTGTCAATTGGATACAATTTCCTAATTTTTCACAAAACCATTATGAAATGCCCAACCAGCTTCAATTATTTTTCAGTATTGTTAATTTTATCAAGAAACATAAAATCCATTATTCAACGTAAGTTTGTGCATCACCATTTAATTGATTGATGTGTTCAGTTTAATGTCCTAAAGCCACCATTTGATTATGAGACGCGTTAGGGGAGGGCTTCCAGAAATTTCGGCCGCCTGGGGTTCTTGTGCACCCAAATCTAAGCAAATGGGCCTACAGCATTTTCGCCTGCATGAAAACTGCAGCTGAGTACCTTGGCGACTAAACCATCGAGGCGGGTTCATCATCATCCAATCTAATACAGATGCGCCAACTGCAATTATAACTTTTAATTGAGTATATTCTAACCTCACAGCAAAAGAAAAGAGTAGAATGGTTTAAAAAACAGTTCTCCTTCCTTTTCTGTGACGTTCATAACGCTTTTTAAGTCGCTTTTGCCAGAGTACGCTTTCGCTCTGCGGAAAAGTGTTTTATGATTTGGAAGTGGCTACTAATACTCGCTGTCACAGGGCACAAAATATTTTCTCCCTATATTACTTTGCCATGTAGATGCCATTCAATAACGAGTACTAGTATGAGTGCTGGCCGTCTTTCAGAGTGATTTATGAGGTTTTTGCAGCCTTAAGCGACAATAAGGAAAATCGTATGCGACTTTTTTTCTTTTCGCAACCCCTTGAGCTCCTCCTTTACGAATATCTGGAATTTCTGGGTCGCCTGTCAAACAGTTTGACAAGCTCGGCAAGTACTGCTGTAAGTTTTACCCCCGTATTTTAGAACGTCCCTTCACTAAATGCTTTGCCTTGACTTGAGAAAATTGATTCCAGCGCAGTGTCTAGGCAGAGTAAGTCACCCAATATCAGTGATAATCTGCAGCGATTCTCGAGAAACGCAGCATCATTTTTAGACAAGCGGTGGCGCTGTGCTCAGCTTGTTCAAATAAGGACGAGATTCGAGTCGAGGAGCGTTCGTAAATAGGGAGGTTAGCATTGTTTGCACTGTGACATAGTTCAAAAGTGCTTTTATTGAAATAGCTGCGCTCTCGTATATTTTGAATGAATTAGCGGATGTCAAATAAGTTCTACATATAGTTTTCCTTTTGTGTGATTCAGTCTAATTTGTTGTACTACTGTAAATTTGGAGCCCCACCGCGGTGGTCTATGGGCTATGGTACTAAGCTGCTGACCCCCAGGTCGCGGGATCGAATCACGGCTGCGGTGGCTGCACTTCCGGAGCCCTCCACTACGATGTTTCTCATAACCATATGGTGGTTTTGGGACACTAAACTGCACATATCAATCAATGATGTAAATATTGAATATCAGGCTCAAAAATGCTGCGTTTGTTTTTCCTGAAACCTGCTCCAAATTTAAAGTTTCTCCCTGGAAAAGCAAGATATGATGCTCGAAAATATTGCTCCAGATGATAGCTTGGCTGCTCCACCTCTGCTAGCTGTAAGTGGTTACTCTTTCACCCTGCTTTTGTGTGTCCATTTTATGTTCTTTGATGTTGCATTGTTTCAGGAGACATATGTGATGCGCTTGATATTTTACATCTTTAAATCAATTATTCTGCATGGTTAATATCTAGTGACACTATTAAGCTATTGTAACTTTGCCTATTGTTTTCACTCCTGTATTATTGTTTCTCCAGTATTATGAATGTCTGAACACACAAGGGTTATTGTGAAATGAAAATGCCATTTTAAGACTGTTTTGTCATTACATTATTAGAATATCACTAGCCTTGCATAATATGCATAGGGCATGCCACAACAAATGCAAACTGTGGCGTATCAATGAGGCAATTGTAGTGTGCATTGATATATTATTTCAGTATATTGGAGGAACAAGGCATGCTGCATTGCACTACTCTTCTTGCTGTTTGTGTGCTTCACTGCAGTGTGCTTTTGTGCTGCATTGAAGCGTGTTAAAATTAGTTCTCCTTTTTTAAGTGCAAACAAAGGCTCTTCTGTTGTACTTTGGTATGCATGCATCGGTAGTTAGAGCTCCATGCCGTACCATTGATGTCTTATTTTCGGTCTTTTGTAGCAAATGGCATTCTGTTCTGCACAATTGGAAAAGGCTTTTGATTAAGGTACAATTTGTCTCTGAAGCCTGTATGTGCTCTGTGTCTAATAAAATAAAGCTTGATTTCATTTTGCACTATGGCATGACTTTGTGAACGTTCTGTTATGTGTGACAGCTCATTTTGAGTGATGCCTTCGCATTCAGCTAGGATTACATGTTATATGTGAGAGCCTTATATGCCGTGCTTCATATATGCACCATAAAAGCTGTGCTAGGGCCAGGATTACCACACTGTGGCAGGAGCCACTACAATAGGACATCTGCACATGAATGGTAGAGGGTATGCTTTCACGTGCTTCCACAGGGGCCTACTGAAAAGGGGTAACACTCGAATCATGGTATTTTTCGCATGGGTGTTGGGGCATTATTCAGCATGAACACCCCCACACCCTTTTTGCTGTTTGGGAAAATTACACCCTTGCACTACTTTTGTTTTTTAAGGGTGTTAGGGTGTCAGCAATAGTACACCCTTACGCCCTTAAGATTATTGGGGTGTACATTTGCTTTTACACCCTCACTCCCTTAAGGCCACTTGGGTGTACATTTGCTTTTACACCCCAAAAAATGTTTGTGCCATAGGGTGTAAATTCGGAAATCCGCCCACGGTAATAGGTGTAGTCCTGCTTGATACACCCATTTCGTGGGGTGTAAGGGTGTGAGTTATAGACACTATAAAACACCTATATGGGTGTAATTTGGTTTACAGTGTACCCTCTGGCGCCGCAGCCCTCAATGGGGTGCCGTGCGGGCACACGGTGTCAGAGCGGAACTGGTCGAAAACAAACTAGGTGCCGTAAAAGCAATGCTGCATGCCGAAGCAAGTGCAGCGCAACGGATGGCATGCCTCGTCCAGATTGCCACACAAAGTAAATAAAAGTAAACCTAAACTGCCCCACATTCCATTCTGACCACGGTACTACACGCCTTCACCACTTTGGTAAAACAGGGCCTGAATCAGGATAGCTTTATATACAGGAAGTTACGACCTCGCATTATGTGCAGTGAGATAGAACGTAACTTCCTGCAAAGTTTAGCATAAAAAAGCAATAGTTAATCAAAGTTGGATATCATTTTTGAAGACCAATCTAGTGATATAAATACAGTATTTAAAGCCGAATTGTGAAGACGAAATTGTGTATGAAAATTTCAGCGGTACTTACTAAATACCGAAGAAAACGTAAGCTAGTCTTTAATGCATATAGTAGCACAAGCGTATTCCTGTTTGACTGTTCTGTCTGGCAATATTCTTCATTTTCAGGAGATAAACAAGGATTTTTCAGTTTAATTCGCACTATAGGGTAGCGTCAACTGCCATATAACATATCGAACTAAATATATTATTGCTCTTTTACTTCAAGGACAATAAAGTTATTCATAAAAACCTGGGGAAGGTGTTGCAAATGTTTCCTCTCTCTCATATCAATGTGCGAAATTAGACTGATTACTCTAAACTGCGTAACAAATGACACCTAATATCTTAACTTGGGGCTTTAATTTATAACTGGAGGTAATCCATGTCTAATAATGTTACATTGATTATAGTTAGTAATATTACTATAGTATGTATCATTATGGTACCGTTAAAACGTTTTACATTTAATAGCTTAGATGTGAATGTGTGGCCCTCTGCAGCTCGAGAGCCCCACCTTACTTTTTTTTGTTGTGGCGGTCACATTTAGGGAGGAGCTAAAGGCAAATGTATTCTTGTAAAGGAATTTACGAATACTTCAGCAGGAATGCTTATGCTAGCCGTGTAAAGCTGAAGACGCCGCTAAACTGGTTTACTTAAGGGCGTAATGTGATGTTCTCGGCTGATGCTAATACTTTAGTTGCAGTAGACAAAGTATAGTATACTCGCTCGCAGACCACGGGGAAATGTTCATACTCCAGCGCAAAAGTAACTTTAAAAGCTGCTGTGGCATCGTTGTAAAAGCGCCGGTCTTTCCTTTCTCGCTCTCGGCTCGCGCAATAGGCCAAACCGGGTATGTCGGCTTCACGGACTGTCCAGACGCGGATGATAAGGATGGCGCATAGAAAACAATGGCGTGGAGGTTTTTAAGGACGAAGCTCTGCGGTCGCATCTTTTCCGGCAGCATTAGCATCGGCGTCGTGAGCCGTAGCCGATTCTGATGATAACGGTGATGGCGATGACGATCAAGAACAAGATTGTCACCGACCCCACATTGTCTTTTTGCCATCACGGAAAACCACCTGCAAGGTACCCACTATACGCCATGACGATGACCATGACGTTAATGGTGCTAATGATCCCACACTACCAGCTTGTGCAGTAGTTGAGGTCTCGATATGGTCGTCGCTACATTTCGTATGAGTGAAAAAAACCCACAAGTAGCAGAGGAATTTGCCCGAACCCCCTCTTTGGCAACTTCAGGCTAGATCAGATGCCACAAAGCCGTAATAATAAAAAAAATTAAGTTTCACGAAATTAACACCCCGAAACAACCTACAATAAGTGTAATAAATAAGTGTAAACCACCTGGCACTCATTTACACACGTGACTGTTTGATTACACGGGTGATTTACGGTAACACCAAACGATCTCGCTGCTTCACGCACTCAACAATATTCACTCCGTGAATATGCCATGATCTTTGTTTTTTTTGTTTTTTTTGCAAACACTCACCGACTAACCTCAACCTTTAAAAGCGTTGCACTCAAAAGCCTCAGATGGTGAAAATTATTTCGAAAAATTTTTAATGGAGGTTTTTCTTAACCGCAGCAGGGAACGCCCGTCCAAGAAAAGTTTGCGCGCAGTGTTAGATTTCAGGAAAACGTATAGTAAATCAATATAGTACTGGTACAAGTGTTGAAGGAATAGGTACCATACCCATCTGCCAAACTGGGCGGAATTTTAGTTTGTGCACCATCTGTCGACATGGCAATGAAGTTTTTTAATTCTTACCAACGCTGAGTGACTTGGACTAATTGATTATAAACATTCTTTCTCATAAACGTGCAGTCTTACTAGTAGCATGAAATACTCTTTTTTCACCTCTTTGCTTTAAAACTAACCGGCGATCTAAGCTTGCGCGAAGTAGAAATCAAAGATCAAAGCTGACCAGTGTTTTAGGCCAATTCGCATCGTTGTTTCTCTCGGGGTCAATGTCCAACCGACAAGCAGCATCCTCATACTTGCTGCAGCTGGTTAAATAGATAAAATCAGTCAGCAACACTGCCAAATCTGTATGTGTCCTCTTTCATGCCCGCTGGGGTGATTAAGTAATTATAAGGTACTGTATGGGCAACCCGCAAGTCGCAGCATCAAGTCCCTGCTGCGGCGGCTTCACTTTCGATGGAAGCAAAAATGCCCTAGGCCCGTGTGCTGGGCCCTAGGTGATAAAATTTTCCGCACCCCTCCAATATGGCGTCTCTTATAATTGTATAGTGTGTCGGCCATGTTTGCGTTCCACTTGTATGATCACGCAACTTGGGATTCCGTTCAAAAACCAAGACGACGCGGGAAGAAATACTAAATACGTAAAAGGCAACAGTTTTGTTTTCTCCTTCATAACGTGGGGCGGAGTGTGTCCATGGTAAATTATATGGGTCGCAAAACTTGGATCGATAAGTGTGTGAAACATATCGCAACGGGCAGCAATGCCCCCGACGATTAAAGCGGGAATATAGGTGAGGAGTAAAGAAAAAACTAAAACAAAAAATAATATTTTTTTCAAACAGTGGTAATTTTATATATTAAAAAGGTAACTATAAAGTTACTTTGCGGTTTAAATGACCTTTGGCTAACTTGTTGGTTGCCTCATCGGTAGAGTGCGATAAATGGGACGCGTATCTAGGCAATCTGCTATCAGAGCTAGTTTTGCTTACTGCATTGGCGGCTCAACGAGTAATCGCTCACTTTTGCGCGGTAATGTTGTTTATTTGCTTATGTGCTGTTCGCTGGCGTCAGAAGTCAGAGCTAAACAAGCTCATAAAATGTGCAGATAGATTAGATTGATATGTGGGGTTTAACGTCCCAAAACCACTATATGATTATGAGAGACGCCGTAGTGGAGGGCTCCGGAAATTTAGACCACCTGGGGTTCTTTAACGTGCGCCCAAATCTGGGCACACGGGCCTACAACATTTCCGCCTCCATTGGAAATGCAGCCGCCGCAGCCGGGATTCGAACCCGCGCCCTGCGGGTCAGCAGCCGAGTGCCTTAGCCACTAGACCACCGCGGCGGGGCAATGTGCAGATAGCCGCACTTGTGACTGCTGACTGTCTTCGCTGGCGCATGGTGGGCACCCCGGTGACGGTAAATGCGACCTACTGAGCAACGAGACGCTCTACCTTAAGGTTGCCAAAGTGATATTCTCAAGGCTGTGGTCTCTATGCACTGGTTTTCGACGATTGCACAACGTGAGTTTATAAGAGCGACGAAGGAGACGATGACAGCGGTGATGAGTCGGCACAGAGAAGCGAGTCTCAACCAGCCACTTTAACTCATGTCGGGAACATAGACTGGTACGTATAAGATGCATGTCAGTGTTAAACTTCACAGTACTAAACTGATACGAATGATATCTATAACCGTGGATAATAAAGTCGATGCAGTTGTTATATACAGCGGTAAGATGCAGCTGCCTCTTGCCTCTACTTATTACGGAGCAGAAACCTATAGGTTTACGACGAGAACTCGGCTTATATTGAGAACGACGCAGAGGGCGATGGAAATAAAAATGATGGGTGTAGCCTTAAAAGACAAGAAGAGAGAAGAGTGGCTGAAAGAACAAACAGGGGTTAATAATATCGTAGTCTAAATAAAGAAGAAGAAATGGGCATGGGTTGGGTGCACGTCAAACAACCCCAGGTGGTCGAAATTTCTGGGGCTCTTCACTACGGTGTTTCTCATAATCACATGGTGGTTTTGAAACGTTGAACCTCATATATCTATCTATCCAGAATTGGGCATAGTCCGGGCGCGTAGTAAGTAGGCAGGACAACCGCCGCTCATTAAGGGTAACTGTCTGCATTTTCAGAAAAAGCAAGCGGGTGAGGGGGAGACAGAAAGTTTGGTATACGCAGAAGAGATTAGGAAGTTTGCGGGTAAAAAGTGGCAACAGCAAGCAGGCGACCGAGTTAACTGGTGGTAGATGGGAGAGGGTTTGTCCTGCAGTGGGTGTAGTCAGGCCGAGTATGATAATGATGATCAAATCCGATAAGGAAGAGCAGCATGGGCACTCACATTTGACCACTTACTGGCGCGGTCCTTGTTATGCGCGCGCATCGTACGTTTACATCAGCTGTTCGTGGATTTCACTGCCCAGAGTTCAGCGTTGTTGATCCAGTCAATATGGCGCTTCGCAGCAGGCAAGATGCATCAGTGTGCTACCACAACAAAAAAGAAAGTGACACGAGTGTAGCTCTTTGCCGTTGTGGTGACATGTGCTCTGAAGCGCACCGAAAGCATGCACACCAATAGTTTGGCTCATATATTGCAGTTCTGTTTACAATACGGTCCCTTCTTCTAAATTGTGACCAGTATATACGGCGGTGATGGTATGTTAACATGCAAGCAGTACACTAGCTGGGTTCGGAGCATGCGACTGTTGTTTAAAATACGCGATTTCGATGCTGCTTATTAATATCTGTGTACACCTGCTGATGTACGCACTGCGTCCAAATGGGGGAATTGGAGGATACATACAAAAAAAACGAACTTGAGCTTTCACGTTGCGACATTATTTTGCAGTCCCACATTTTCTTCTGTGCAGTGTGATGAAAAACTCATGCCTTTCATTCCAATATAACAATATGTAGCACGTATGCATCAATCAAAGACACTACTGCCGTCAAGGGCCCCATTCTGCACAGTGTACATTGAAAGCAGCAAAACAATGTTGTACAGCTTGAGCTCCTGAAGAAGAGAGCTAGGGGAATGAACACTTTAGGTGCTCGCAGTACAATAACCGCTGAAGGGAGGATTTACTGTTATCAAATCTGTCACGCACACAATGATTGAAATAGAGAATGCTTTTAATTAGATCAAGTGCTGCCACGCGGACACATTGGACTGGGACTTTGTCTGATCTGGTGGCATTCGGCAGTGACCGAACGCCAGGGTAGCAATTAAATGTTATCTCAATCATCGCATGAGCGATTCTAGCATAATATTGCACCGATGATTGTGAGTTTAATTCGATGGAGAAATCTGACGAAAGTCGGAATCGAAATAAAGCACCCGTCTTACATGGTCATTTTAGTTGGTGATCAATACAGGCTCTGATAAATATATTTAAGGGCGCAATCGAGAGCTGCCTCTAACAAGGGAGAAGGAGATCAGCGGCCTACTTGGTCCCAGATTGAGCAAAACTACGATGATTCAGGGGCACACCCAGGGGGTGGCACACTAAGCACGTGCCCCATCCCACGAAACTTTTTCGCCATTGCACACAGAGCGGCACATGATCAATTTAAGGGGGTACCTTCCCCGATATATAATAGGCACTCCCCCCATCCCCTCCTCTGAAAAAGAAAAATTCTAGCTACACCCCTGCGATTATTAGAGTCTGCGTGACGGTTCGCATTCAGCGCGTTTTATAGAGATTTGAAGTGAGCGTTGCAGAATTGAGGCCACACAGTGAGCAGAGCACGGCAGTGGTAGGCGCCTGCTCACTAGCTATGCGCCGCTATTCGCTATTGACTATTGTTGCCATACTTCCTCTGCCCCACTTTTGCTTATCGCAAAGAGAAGCCATTGTGGCAGTTCGGTCGCACACACTTAATCGTCAATTGCAGTGACTGCATGAAAGCCGGGCTTCGTATGCAGTTGCCGTCACAGAAGCCCTTGGAGCACAACACACTTTCTCTCGTTGGTTTGAAGTATATTTATTTTAACTCCAGCTACCCATTGTGCAGTCAACTTCTGATCTCATGGAAACTTGTGGAAAGCGAGCTCATCACGACCGATAACGCTACAAAAGTCATAAGCCGCTGAATAATTCCACATCGTGAGTGCACTTCAATAACGCACAAACACAACAAGTGAATTTCGGAGGGCCAAAATCTCGAATCATAACAAAAGAATGGTGCAGTCACGATAAATTCCTATGAACTGTCAGAATAATGTGCTCTGTTAGGCAGCAGAACACGACAAGCACGAGGCGAAATCTCGAAGCAGACAAGCTGAGCAGCCCCGGCGGCCCGACTCAATCCCGAAGCTGACGCCACTTTCACAGGTTTCTCACTCTCTCCTGCGCTCCTCACATGTGCTCCACGCGTGGGAGGTGGAATAGAATATTGACTGTTCTCCCAATTATAATATATAGTTTTACAATAGTGTACGCTAAGGTAGTATTCGTTGATTACGTATAAGCTATGTCCCTTATGCACTTTTGGGCGTACGCCACAGTTCTACGCACGCAGCACCATACGTTGGATACACTGCAAGCAAAGCCCTCAACAACACCTTCAGTTTACCGTAGAGACCATAGCGGTATGCGTTTCCTTCAACTAGACGTGTACTGCAGGAAATGAAACAGCTTTCGAGTGCATCTTAGCGTCATTGTCTGCTAGCAGCCGTGATAACGGTCACAGGCATCCAAGTCAAACCAAATCATTGTGTCGGCATTTCAACGTCTAGTGCGCCCCGCCGTGGTGGTCTAGTGACTGAGGTACTCAGATGCTGACACGCAGTTCGCGGGATCAAATCCCGGCAATGGCGGCTGCATTTCCGATGGAGGCGGGATCGTTGTAGGCCCGTGTGCTCAGATTTGGGTGCACGTTAAAGAACCCCTAGTGGTCGAAATTTACGAAGCCCTCCCCTACGGTGTCTCTCATAATCATATGGTGGTTTTGGATGTTAAACCCCTCATATCAATAAACCAATCAACGTCTGGTGCAATCTTGCAGTCCGGCTGCTTTTCCAGCCGATATATTGAGAGTGTCACGTGCTAGCGCTACGTATGACGCTTGCGTGCGCCGGGCTTTTTTCCGGCGTGCACGCGCACCCGTCGAAATGATGTGTTATGTAATACGCATGCGCACTTCTCTCACGAATCCACGCTACTATGTAGGCTAGTTACGTACGCCATACTAAAACTGTCGAACGTGCACTGGCAAGGCGATAACGTATGAAGCATGCGCAGCGATAACTAACGCTAACGCAAGGCTTTGCGTTCTCTACATGTATTAAAAAGCTGCAACAAATAATCAAAGTGGTATTTCCCTCTTGCTAGGCAGCATGAATGATAAACGACTAGAAAAACTCATTGGCGGGAACAACGAACCCGCTAGACAAGTACTATCAAGGTTGCTTATCATCATTTATGATCAACCAACTAGACCAATCAGCTGCTTTACTAGTGCCGATACAGGTTGCATGAGTCCTTGAGTGAAATTGGTGGTATTTTTTGTAACATGCGAGGCCCTACGGTTTTCGAAGATTTCATATACAAATTTTAAACGTAAGTTTGGAGGGCGAAATTGACCCATTCAAGAGCAACAATCGTCTTTGTTGTGACGATTCACTAGAAATATTCGATGAGTAGCGACGCCATAAGTGAACCGAACAATAATTATGACCCATGTAAAAGGTTCAGTGTTTCTGCTCGGAGGCATTCGCGCCTTTTGGATAGAACCTTCAAGAGAGAAATCAGTTCTAAGAAAAATCGATGAATGGCGCCAGCTCGCTGTGTGCTTCAGTTTAGTTTCTTTTAATGTCTCGTCTTCGATTAGCTTCGTTTCGGGTCGGGTTCCCAGCACATCACATATCGAGTTCCTCATACTGACCTGTAAACGCGTGCGCGTCTCTAAATGATATTGAAAAAAAAAAGTTGTCTGTTCAGGCAAATAACTATACCTACGCTGATCTAGTAAATTATAATCTTGATCAGCTCTGGAAAAAATGAAAATTTTAACCAATGGGGCAAAAGATTAGTTTTCAAGCACGAGCTCCAGTTTAAAGGCCCACTGCATTCTTTAGAAATTAACGTGAATTTTAGTTCACATCACATTCGCCGGCAGTATGTACGAAGAGTGGAGAAAAGGCTCCTGCCTTTTGAGTCTGCGCATTCAAAGATACCAAAGAGGGCCACAGAAAGCACGCGCCTGAAATCAGCTCTTACAAAATCATGCCCGCACCCCATGAGTGATATCTTCTATAATCAAATCATTAGGCAGCTTTCAGCAGGCTTCTCGTCAGCAATCATCACAACTGTGACGGAAAAAACTCCTTAAAAATCTAAAGAAAATTTTGGCAGCAACAAAGAGCGGCTAAGCAACAAACATTATTAGCATAGTTTGGCTGCGAGGACTACCATATTTTGGGCATTTAGCTAAAGTTTTTTGCTCTTTAGTACATCCACCGATACATATCGGGCTTACTGATATGACGCAGCTATTTAGACTTCTTCCCCTAATGTAACTTGTAAAGGTAACCAGAAACTTTTGCTTTCAATTCCTACAGCGATTTTGACGTAAATATTACAAGTATGTTCAGCCATGCTCCAAAGAACACTGTATTAGTTAATAATGCGTTAGGGTGACCTAAGTATGAAGTTAGGTTGGTCTCGCTTTACTCCTGTGAAAAATATTTTTATTTAAACCAGAACCTCGAGAGGAGCCCTGATATCAAGTGCAGCAATGAAGTACTCGGTTTTCGCGAAAACTGAAATTCAAAATTGGCCAACGAAGCAAGTTAACTGTTGAAATAACATTAGCATCAACATTTTTTTATGTCGTCTTCACATAACCAATTTTAGTTCAATGTAGTTTTAAAAGTTGCTGAAATTTCGGCAATTGTGCGCTCACAAACGGAGCCCCTGATGATTTGCGCCACCGTACGATCACAACAAGAAACTGTAAAGTTAATGCCATCACATAGGGTGGCGCCACGTGTCCCGTGTTGAACAAAGGCAAGCGGATCAACACACGGATTGGGGTTTCTGTATTTTTTTTCTCTGACAGCACACGAAAGGGCAACAAAGAGAAATGCCGGTCGTACACATGTTTATATCGATGATACCGGTAACTTTAAGGAAAGGTTATGGGAGCATAATAATGACACGAAGAACAAAAGAGGTGACGTCAAACGCCCTCGTTGAATATGTATGCAAAGGCCGCGTCAACAACTAGAAAGGCTAGAAAGTTTCTTCCGTCATCGCTACGAAAACGCAGCTCTTTCCACGGTTGTATCTAGAACCTTTGTTTATTCAAACCTTGGCGCACACTCTAAGCAAGATCTTTGGTAATATTCCTGAAGAGTATGTGCGCTGCCTCAACCATGTGACGTCAATTTTATTAAGCTAACTTCTTGCTAAAGCTCCATTGTGAACAATCCGCAATATTTCACCATAATAAATTAAAATATTTATATGCAGGAGCTTATATGCAGGAGATGTAGACATCTGAAATAATTTTGATTATACATATCCGTATATGCTTTCACACTATTGGTGTCAAGCATCAAAGATTATGGCAGCTGGGTGACTTTATTTGCTTCTCTTTGTTCTTCGTCTCACTTCTCTTTTTTTTCCTCTCTGTTTCTTCTATGAGCACCTATATGAGGTTTTTATTTCTATATTTTTCTTTTCTCCTGCATGCTTACTAAAGTTTACTTGTCTCTTTTTATTTCTGATTCTCTCTTTCTGTTCATCTTTTCAGTATCTTTTGCACCTCTGTTTCTTTCTATATCTCACCTTCTCAGGGCACGAGCGGGGCACGAGCGCTCGTGTCCTTCGTGTCTTTCTTGTATCTGCGTCGTCGTTCTGTTCTCGCGCTATTACTATCGTCATGTCATACCAACTAGCCCAAGCTACCACACTTCTGGTCTAAGGCACCTCACTGGTCTATGCTTTCAAGCATAAGTTTTCAAAATACTGTGCAGTATTGCACGACGCCTTACGTGGCGAGGCATATGCGCTAATTTTCTCTGTCAAAACTCCTTTCCATCTTCATCGAAATGCTGTCTCTATTCTACTCCACAGTCATATTCACTTCCGGCATTCAATCGACATTAACTCCTTAGAAGACTGCCTCCAATGAATCCAAAATCCGTTTCTATCATGGCAACTCGAAGCTTCAAAGTAACAGAGTTAAATAATGCTGGCGCTGTCAGGCCATGAGCACAAGTATGCGCAATGGACCGCCACTTTCTCGCATCCTCGTTTTCGAACCTTCCCTTAGTTACGCGACGCACACATCTGCTTTATTAAGCACTGGCGTTTATTTAGTGCGCGTGCACATTTCATAACTTTGTGCCGGAACCACCCAGGTAGCTTATTGCCCAAGGTGCTGAAACAAGTAGGCTCGACATCACGAGTTCCGTTTCCGGTCTGAGTCATTAAGAGGATAGGGGGGAGGAGTTTTAAGGCTTTGGTGTACTCCTTATACTAAAGCGATAGATACTCACTTGGAAGAGAAAAAAAACGCGTGCAAAGACGAAATTCGAAGACAGACAAACAACGGCGCTCACTGAGTACTTAAATACTAACAGCCCTACATAATGAGAAAAAGCAACACGTCACCAAAAATGAGCAAAGAAACACGTAAAACTGTCGAGTATTTATGACGTGTCATCAAAATGCTGCGATTATTATTGTGATTGCCACATGAGAAAAAAAATTACCGATAAACATCACACACTCGATGCAATGTTTTTTTACAATGCAGCAGAATCAATGACTCTTCATGCATGGAGATGCCTCAGTAGTGCCTGCTGAACAGGTACTGTGATAATCAGACTAATAAAGTCGTCTAACATCATTACACCACAATGCCTACTTGCTCTCAGTTTAGGATTGAAGACTGCTCCGTAACTGGCACTCCAGAAACTCCATTTCAACAATCTTCACTCTGATCTCGTGATGCTGCTCTAGAATTTAATTTTTATACGAGGGGATCTAACTGCAAAGCCACGCGCATCGTTGATAGGTGTTTCCGCCATGTTGCTTTCACAGCGTGTTTTAATAGTCTGGTAGCCTGATAAGGCGTGCCACTACGTTGAGCTCCAGGCGTGAAATATTGCTGTGATAGCAGGGATGAAGGATGCACTGGGGCGCACGTTTTCTGGATGAGATGCCGTGGCGCTCGTCATAACCTGTTTCTAGGCAGATGCCTCTATTCAATCAGTGCAGGCTACAGCGATGAAGTAGTAGTATCTGAAAGGCACTAGCAGTATCTGAAATTGTCAGTTATGTTTTAGCGAGGGGCGGTCCTGGAGAAAGAGTAATGATTTTAGAAGGACACTGGTATGTGTCCTTTATTAAGGCATGGGATATATGCGCAAAGTTCGTTTGTTCACATTTTCATTCAACGTGGGGTTTTTAGGAATTTCACCACTGAACATTTTCTTTTTTATTGAAAAACACTAGGCTCAAATGGCTTTCGGGTTATTTCGTCAATTAATAGTCAGTAAAATCACAATGACCATCAGAAGGGATCACATTGTTAGTCCGAAGAAAAACCCAAGTGAAGAGTCCAAGCACTGATTCTCACACCCGGAGTTAAATATTAAAAGACAGAATTATTCACAAAAGCGGAGAGAAATATTAGAAAGTGTTAGCCAATCGCTTCAGTATTTTTTCTGCTCACACATTACCAAGAAACACCGGAGCATAATCTAACGGTGTTTGTTTCAATGCAGTGCATATTGAACGAAATTTGGTAAAAAACTCTTATATACAACACCGTGGGTATCCTTTGTGGTCCTCCCATGTAGCCTTGTAGAAATGTTATCAGCATAACAAAGGGACTCACAAATGTTTCCTTCAATGAAAGCTGCTTCTTTTTCTTGAAGTTACGCGTTGGAAAAAAAAGGATTCTGCTCGACAGCATCTGAGGAAGCAATTGTAGAGAAAACACTAAAGGTTGCTTAAAATTTGTAATTAATAAACAAGTATAGTATACCGGGATCACCAGGATACGGGGGTAACGTGATAGCGGGACCGATGTGCACACGTGCAGATACGTACGTCATCCGTACCGGCTACCGTAATGCGCTATATTTCAGATTTAACGTTACCGTGCTAGCGTAGGTGTACATATAGTGTACGTAAAACATGGCGGCGCTCTCAGACTCCCGCGTAGAAGTGTGTTTTGCGTAGTTGTTGAAAGATTCACTTTGTTTGCAGCAAACGACTGTTTAAAACGGCTTCGCTTGCCTTCAGTTAGCTTTGATGACCAAGTATTTGGGATAAGCTGGCATAATATTTGCGATAGCTTCCAATTTTGAACGTATCTAAGCCTAACAAGAAGATCGATGTAAACCAATGGGCAACACAAATGTTTTCGCATTTAGTGCGGGGTTCATATTTATTTTCTTTTAATATTACTAAACTAAACATGTAACAATGCTTCGCGTGGTGGCTTAGGCAAACATTCTCGTTTTCTTTTCCTTTCCACTGTTCTTTAACTTATTAACCATCCGATAGGTGGCACCACCATCTCAGCTGTGGCACGTAAACCAAGTAAATGGTATTCCGCTAAACTGCAAGACGCTCTCCACAATGATCGTCTGCTTCACGGTAACGCCATTCTCTTAACCTCCGCTATCACGCTAACGGTAAACTATAACTCTCTATTAGCGGAAAGCGGAAGCATTATCCTACGCACCGGCTCTGTTCTGGAGCAGCTCATATTGCCGCGAACCATGCATTGGGTTGGTTTATTTGTGTTTTTATTTGTGTTCAACCCCGGAACGAGAACGAATTATCTACTTGTCATCCCCGCAGACCTTCGTGAAGAAATTTCGGACGCGTGCCACGACGACCCGTCTTCCGGACATCTCGGAACAGCTCGCACGATTACAAAAATCAAGGCGAAATACTTCTGGCCCCGCCTTACATCCGATGTCACCCACTACGTCCGGAGCTGCCGTGACTGCCAGCGACGAATAACACCACCGACGAGACCCGCCGGACTTGTGCAGCCGATCGCCGTCCCAACGAGGCCCTTCCAACAGATCGGAATGGACCTTCTGGGCCCGTTCCCTACATCCCGATCCGGGAACAAATGGATTGTCGTAGCGACAGACTACATGACGCGCTTCGCAGAGACCACCGCTCTTCCGAGGGGAACTGCAAAAGAAGTTGCAAAGTTCTTTATTAACCAAGTTGTGCTGCGACATGGAGCCCCTGAGGTCCTAAGCACGGACCGCGGAACGGCCTTCACTGCGGAGCTCATGCAAGGAATCTTACGCTATAGCAACACGGATCACCGAAGAACGACGGCGTACCACCCCCAAACGAACGGACTAACGGAACGGCTGAATAAGACAATCGCGGATATGCTGTCTATGTACGTCGACGTTGAACATAAGACGTGGGACGAAGTCCTCCCGTACGTCACGTTTGCGTACAACACGGCTATCCAAGAAACCACGCAGATGACACCGTTCGAGCTCGTCTACGGAAGACGGCCGACTACGAGGCTCGACGCCATGCTTCCGCACGTAGAAGACGACGACCTCAACGCCGACGTCCAAGGATACCTCCAACGTGCGGAGGAGGCCCGCCAGCTCGCTCGAGTTCGTATAACGGACCAGCAACTTGTGGATGCCGGATGCTACAATCTCCGACGCCGAGACGCCGAGTACCATCCTGGAGATCGTGTGTGGGTTTGGACTCCCATTCGACGACGTGGACGCAGTGAGAAACTTCTACGACGCTATTTCAAACCCTACCGAATTCTACGACGTGTTGGCGAACTAACGTACGAAGTGATCCCCGATGGTGACTCCCGTACATCACGACGACGCACGCGGCCCGAAATCGCCCATGTGGTTCGCTTAAAACCTTTCTACGGACGATGACGAACTTTTATTTTAATTTGTTTGGACTGTCCCTTATGTTGGCATCGGTTCGATGCAATCTTAGAGGGGGGGTAATGCCGTGAACCATGCATTGGGTTTGTTTATTTGTGTTTTGTTTTTTCGGCCTGGCTGCGCCGGCCTGTGCTATCACTGTTGGCTGTGTGTCAAGCACGTATTCTGTTCTTTGTGCGCGGCATGTATTATCTCTTGTGATAGGGACAGCGTTTCGAACAAACGTGAGCCGTCTAGCATAATCTCAGTTCTTCTAAAGTGTTATCGATACAATTCAACTATTCGAGAAACGCTCGCGCCGCGGGATATAAATTCCCGCACAGCCGATGTCACGACATTCAATCGCCGGCGCTCTAGTGAGCGTGCACGTCGTTTTGCCGACCGCTGGTTTGCCGCCTGTGTATTCTTTCAGTTGTTAGGGGAGCACAAGTTCGCTCCAATAAACTTGTTTTCCTTATAGACAACTGCGTCGTCCTTTGCTGCGTGACAATATATGTGCCAGGCGCACTTATCAGGAATTGTCTCTTAACCATATTTACGTGTCTGATATAATTTTATTATTTGAGCATATAGGCGGTGATGACAAAAGTTTACTCATTTGGCTAAAGAAACGTCAGTGTCACTGTCGTACGCACTATCTATTACAGTGTGATTCCATGTTATGAGGCATGACAAAGGTTAGTAAGCGCTCGCCATTTATCATCACTGGGCGCTAAACTGCTTCAATAAGTAAACAATACAGGTAAACTACTCTATTTGCGGGTGTATTGCCTTCTAAAACGAGGAACAATGCGACTCGCCAGCGTGGCTTGTTCTGCTCACTATGAACAATAGTCATGACAGTGTAAGCCCAAACCTTAGTCCAAGCTCAGTAAGTCAAACCTCAGTTTCTATATGGTGGCACTCTCCGCCTTCTGTGCTGGTATATCTACGCTACTGAGGGTTCATTATAGCAATTCTTTTACGAAGTCTGTTGGGAGCCATTGAAAAAAAAGAGTGTGGCAGGTAGCACAGGATATAAAATATCACGGGGTCAAATAAAAGAAAACTTCCAATGTTGTGAAATAGTCAAGTTATTTCTTGGTTATTAAGAAAAAGTACACTCCAGCGATTGCATTCACAGGGAGTTGTTAGCAGAGCACGCTGTTTATATTGGGGACGAGGATCTTGAGCTGCAATTTTCCAACCCTACAAGACATCACAGCTATAATTGTTATGCTGGATTTCAAATATTGCATTGTACCATCATTTTTATGGTAATTGAATTTGTTTTCAATATATACCTTATAGAATGTTTCCAAATTCAGACGTTGCACGTCTATAGAAAATATTGTTGTGCGTCATACTGACATTTGTCACATGAGAGTAATTTTAGGTTGCTTGTTTGTAAAATTTAGCAAATAAATGAAGCAGGCTGACGTAATGGCACAATATTCTTGTTTCGCATAATCAAGACACAATTCCAGGGCGTTGCAACGTCCTCATTTAAGAAAAAACTAAGTATTTCTTGCGCCGCATTTTCGGCACAAGTTTTGTTGCTGAAAGTACACAACGCAAATTTAGCTGGCTGCTTCTACAACCAGTAGGATTCAGGAATCCGTAATAATCTTACTTTGCATAGCGTTGTCGAACAGCACGATACCTTTTTGCTTTGTGACTGCGGTTCAGGTCACAACGAATTTACCACGTATATAGTTCCCAACGCTTTCATATACATACAGAAGTTTCAATGGTGGATTGAGTAAGTGTTACGAGAAACAGAAATAAACATTTTCTTTGTTGTTTACACAAAATTCTTGTCAGTGTGTACCACATCTCTGCTGACGTATATCTGTTACGAATATAACGTCGTAAAATAGTTACACTAAGATTGCAAAAAAATTAGCCCCGTATCTGCATGTATTCTGCAAATGTCTTCCGACGACATTATGCTCAAGAAAATTCGAGGCGCTGCGTCAGAGTGCCCCGAGCGTGCAGTGGAGGCGAACGAGCGCATCAAGTCACGTCACACGGGAGACATGAGCACTATCTGGCAGTTTTTTTTTGGGGGGGGGGACAAAGCGCATGGCCCTGTGACGGGCATGCGCGCCCGTCTCAGGGATGATAAGGTGTAGAACGCAAGGCGACGGGTAGTTGCCACCACCGTGTCGTCTTAGCAAAGCGTTGGAAACACTCGCTTCTTCGTGCAAGCGTAGCATGGTCAGCGCAGCATGATAAGCGCTACGGTCCTTAGAATTACTTATGTATGCCTTTTCTAGTAAAAGACAAACATGCAGAATATATACGTGTTGTTATGGTGCCTCACATATGCGCAATAATTGCTTTTTAATTGGCAATCACACACATATGAACGCTGATCCTTGAGCAACATTGGTGGGCTCTGTGGATGGTGTCGGCCGTTCGGAGTATCGGTTGGTGCTGATCAATGTACCTTGCTCGCGGTAATGGTGGACGAACCGACAAAGGTACAGACAGACAGACCAACGTTTTTGCGTTGAAGGTCCCCAACAAAGACTATCGTCTTTAAAAAGACGATAACAAAACCAGCGACCCAGCGCTCGACGCTAACCACCGAGCGAACCTTTCCCTACACGATAGCGGCAAGCCAATTATATACACCACGTACTGCTGGTGGCCCTCAGAGATAGGCAACTTCAGCGCGTTTTCGTCATCAATAGCGAGATGGCACGAGGGGCGTGCGACGCTATGTGCATGCGCCTCCACACGGCGTGGTCTAAGTGAGTGCGTATAGATGTTCACTAGCGTGGTGGCTCAGTCGCACGCGCGCTTACTTCGGTATTCGGACGTTTGGTACCTCTTGTGTTTCTACCGGATATTTGCTTTGGAGTAAATTAGTTACGGAACGTCACTTCGCTCGCTGCATCATCCACGTTTACGAAAAGAGCACTTTGATCACACTCAAAGTAAGAAGACTTGTGCCAGTTTTTTTTTGTGTGTTTATCCTGAATGTGCTCATTTCTTGCATGCTTTCTGCCTGAGGTGTGTGCTGCAAGTTTCGAGCTGGTTGTGGTTCTTCGCGTGGCTTCACAATTTGTGTCTGTAGCATTCATTTTTGCTCTCTTGGAACGAAACAATGCACAATTAACGCTGATCTACCTCTGCGAGGACTCGTTTTACTTTCGCGTTGTGCTAATTTCTAAAAAAAGGATAAGCTAAGTTTTTTTTTTGGTATAAATATGATCCCTGGCGCACCCTTCATAAACATATGCACTCTCTTTTTCTTTTTTGTTCATATCTTCATGTGAACAAATGTTGTACTGTTCTGGTATTTATTGACAATGAAATAAAATTTTCTGACCTACGGACGCATTCAACTTCATTGGAAAGCAAACCATCCTAGCATTCTATTTTTCACATTTTTCATGTGTATGGTAATATATATAGAGCGTGCAAATCCATACCTCACACAGAGAATTATATCACTTGGAAACACACTCATTACTGCTTCAACAGATAAGGTCTGCACTTCTACATCTGGAGGAGGATGATTGAAAGAGGAAGGACAGGTAGGTTAGCCAGTTCTCAGACTGCCTGGCATCTGCATAATTATTTTAATTGGTACCTTAGTGCTGCCGCATGCCACGTTCCCAATAATTGCTCGTGTTATAATGCTTAGGTCCTTGTCTTCTGTGCGACCACTACACTACAACGCACGTTCAGTTTCTTCGTCTTCTTGGATCTGAACTCTGTAGGCGTACATGAATAATTGATCAACACCGTGATTAGGCATGAGCAAAATTGAGGGAGAACATTTGCGTCGGATACACAGCCTGATTACTTGTTCGACAGTCTATTGTCTGTATCGCTAAGTTACGCTAAATTCCTTTCCTAAGACCATCCTACTTATTTGCAGTCTCTACGCAGGTATACATTCAGGTGTACTCAAGCATGCGTTAAGATTTAGAAAGCTTTACGAATGCGACTGCGCTTTTTATTGACCTATTTTCGGAACTGAAATAAAATTATGGTATTAATGCGCCATTTTATTGTTTTGGTGCTGATGAACAATCGCTAAACGAATTAACAACGTGTTATCGAAGAGACTACTACAAAAGTTGAAAACGAAATACACAACGAAGAGAGAGGAGGTTAGACAAACACCATATCCAGGAACGAGAAGCAAAATGTCTTGCTGTGCACCGACGCCATGTTTCAGTATTCAAGATACTCCAGCTCAAGTCTTTAGGGCATCTTAGGGACAAAGTGATACGCCTACACAATTCTTGGAGTAATGCTACACAAGTCCTGCAAATATCACAACTAGAAACATAGGAGCATATATAAAGCCATTTTCAAAAGTTGATCATGATATAGCAATTCTAGTAACTCGGCACCTGTACATGCATCCTCTTTCGTCCAGTGGTAAACGGCCCACCGAAGGTAGTTATGTAGTGAATAAAACAAATAAAAAAGTGCTGCCCGGATAACGCATCACTGTGGTGTTTTGAACACAGCGATTACATGCAACTCTTCCTAACGTAACATTTCAACCACGAAGTGAATAATTACGAGGAATAACAGAACACGTGGAGTTGTACGACAACGGAAGCACACTTTCACTGAGCACAGAATGCATACCTGTATGGGTATGTAGACCCCCAACGTTCCAGTCTTCGAGTCGGCAGCATTTTTTAAAAGTGAGAAATAAACAAATCAAGCCTTCAGTACCACGAAAAAAATTTCAAGAATGCGGAGATTTCTGAACAAGTTGCCTCTTATGTCCAGACAGTCCTCCACATCATAAAAAAAAAGAAGATGAGTAGCAGTTTTCACAGTAGAAAATAGAAAAACTTCCAATAGAAGGGCCATCTCGTACACGAATCTTCAAGGTTTTCTATTGCTCCCTTATTCGTAACTTCTTTCGTTTTGTACGCTGCTCTACATGCGAAATGCTGAGGATAGATAAAGAAATTGCATACATTGTCGTCTGGATAGCTGCCACTTGCCTGTCAGCTCAGTACATTTACGCTTTAAGATGGGATATATTTGCAATGCAAAAAGTGACAACGGCTACATTGTGGTACTGTCGCACGAGCTTAAAATGCGAACTCTCCCGTCTCTGTTTTTTTTTTTGGGGGGGGGGGGGCAGGGGAGGAAGAAAATGGCATACTGTTGGTGAAGCCCAGAAACAACATTTTCGATGACCAGTTTTTACATATCTGCAGGACATTAACGTCTGTTAAAAAAAGAAAGACAGTTAGACAGTGACGTTTGGATGCAAAAAATTACATTTTTTTCAGGCTTGCAAAGGACAGGGTGTTATTTTGTGTGCGTTGAGCCGTTTTTTTAGCGTGTCTAAACGAAGGTTCGGGGAACCGCAAAAGCGACACGGCAGGCAGCAGTTGATGAGCAATTACAAGGAAGCAACCGAAAAGACTGCGACAAATTCAGCATGATGCCTAAATCTGAACAACGAGAAAACACAGAGAGCTGTGTGTTCCTATTTTTGGTCTTTCGACTTTTTTTGCTTTATTTGCTATTTCTGTCACTCTTTCTTTCTCTCTCCTAATTTATTTATGATGGTTTTTATTTTATGGTTTGGAACTCTTGCTCCTCACCACACTCCTTCTCACCTTATCGTCTTTTCTTCCTCTTGCTTGACTATTGTAGAGAAGGCTATGCTTTGCTCTGTCGGCCTGCCTAGAGAGCTGAGGGGTCAAGACGCTCGCCTCTGATGGTATGCTGCCGCCCCATGATATCTTTCTTTTTCTGTATCTCTCTTTCTTTGTCTTGCTCTGTCTATATGTTATTTCGTCTCTCCAACCAGCAGTATTACAGTTTGCGTTGATAAAATCGACGCAGGTGTTTTGGGGCAAAGAAGAAGATGAAGTAGTCGACTGAGGGGAAGAAAAACGTAAATAAGCGCGTGTATACTTATGATAATAAAAATTTCTGTTTGCAATACACGGCGCCGAAAAAAGCTCGGTGATCCCCATTTTTAAGAATCTCAGCTGTTGCTTTGAATTCAACCTTGTGGATTGAGAGAAACGTCCATCGACCTCTACGCGTTTTTATTAACGAAACCTCGAGTTACCGTCCCAAAAGGGCCGTGTGAATATGAAAGGCGCCGTAGTGAGAGCCCTTAGATGGTGTGACTCACTGGTGTTTATTAACGTGGATTTACATCACTTATCACAAATAGATAGATAATTAGGTTTTAACATCCCAAAACCATCATATGATTATGAGAGACGCCGTAGTGGAGGGCTTCACAAGTTTCGACCACATGGTTTTTTTTAACGTGCACTTAAAAAGGAGTAAACGGACCTACATTTTCCTCTCCATTAAAAATTCAGCCGCCACAGCCGAGATTCGATCTGGTGACCTGCAGGTATGCAGGGGAATGCCTTAGCCACACAACAGACTACCACGGTGGGGCCGACATAACTTTTCACTTAGCATAAGCCGCACCTAGATGCAGCGCTGCCTTTTCTCAGTGTTTACGGTTGTTCTTATGCGCACACTTATCAGTTTCCGCACTGATCAGTTCCCGAAAATTGAAATTACACGTCGGGAGAAAAGCACGTGGATGTGGAAGCACGGACGGGCCCTAAATCAACAAAAAATGGAGTTCTTGGACAGGTGATAGCGGATTGCTAACGGTCAATGTGATTTGCTTAGCGTAAATGCAATAACTCTTGCTCATTAGCCTTAAGTGATCTAGGAAAATTTAATACGTGCATGAGATCAGCGTGGTGATGTTCAATTGCCGTCTCGTTCTGCGGTAACTAGCAAAAAAATTCTTTCAAGTGCGAAAGGAACCGGCTTATCACGCGTATAAAATGCTATGCACTGTGGCTTGCTATACTTAGTGCGATATCAACGAGAGGCGTTAAGTCATGGCGCTCGCAACGTGATTGTCACAATCTATAGTGTGATTGTCGTGATTGTCGCAGCCTATAGTGTCGCAATCTATAGTGTGTTTGTCGCAATCTATTTTGAGCATATTCAACTAGAATTTGTGTTATCATTCTAACCAAATCATGTAGGTGTCAGCAAGGACTTAGTGTATCCTGAGTAAATGATTCCGCCAAGGTACTAAATGATAAATCCTCTGTTGCGTCTGAAAGCATTTGATGGTGCCACGAATGAGAATATAAACTTCGCTAATAGTTTGTTAATTTTTTACTGGTTGCTGACTTTTCACTTACGTAAATACTATCGCTCTTCCACTGCGCACAGAAAACGCCAGTACGGAAAGGCCTAAGTAAAATGACTGAAATTATTCAGCAGCGAATTGTAGAATTTCGGTTCTGGTTAGTGTTTAGGTGTGCTAATTGTATCAGGAACAAGTAGACGATGTCCGAACATATGTTTCTTTGTGAACTAGTTTTTCTATTTATTTTTTTTGAGAAATATAAAAAGGTTCTTGCAGGGCAACTGAGTAAGAGCGTTCTAGTTGGCGTGTATGTAATACCTTTCACATTACATTTTTAGCTGCCGAAGCTGTTACTGTACGATCGAAACATTTTATGATTTTATGTATGGCATATGAACTGTTTAGCACTATTAGCATCTGCGTTTTATTCAGTGTAAGACTGCGACTTTAAATTGGGAATCATAATTAACTTGTGACATTCTTGCACCACTTGTGAATACGGTCCGAGTACCTGGTACACTGTTCTCTTTACTGATTGCATTAACTGCTGGGAATTAGATAATGCGTATACAGCATGGGCTATATTTTTATATTACGACACATAGACTTGCATGTTGAGTATAGTGATCAGGAAACCATAGAAAGAGAAAGATGGTAGCTTCCAATCGTCGGCCGAAAGATACCGAAAAGGGCTGTCAGTTCTGCTCTGATTTTAGGGGGAGATATCACTATTGTTTGGTGGCTACTTACCATTTTCCCTTCGTTTACTCTATATTGTCATCTGTGGTAGTTTTCACGTGCTTTAACATCAATAAATCTGGCATAAATACCAGATACATTTCGCAATTATTTTCCAATCAAACATATATATCATCGGGGCTCCTTGCCGTCAACTCAGAACAAAAACTAAGCGAACCTCAAGGATATGAACCTAGAGGACCGTAAAAAAGCCTTTAGGAGCTGAAGTAATTAGCGGTACTTGTTCCGAGTGCGTACCTCAAGCACTTAGTGCATGGAACCTCCTCGGACTTGCTGTGCACCCAATATGTGGCCTTAAGGAAATATGCATAGTAGCGTGTGAGCCTTCCATAAAGGATGACCGGCCGTAAACTACGAAGCCTATTACGATAATCACATGTTCTGACACCTGCTGGGCGCTTGTATTGCGTATTATCACTGCAACAGTTCATGTTGCATTGTGAAGAGTGTATACAGGACGGGTGTGTTTGTAAAGCATGAAATGTACTTTCACTGCACTTCCAAGCAGAGGAAGTACTTTACACTGTATTCACTAGCAGAAGCATGGTCGTATAATAAAATAAAAAAAGCGGAGGCATGACCACGTGGTGTAAAATCGGCTTGCCACGTAAACTACACGGGTTCGATCTCCACTCGCACCCAAACGGTTGTGGTTCATTTCCCACTCTGACCCAGGATTTTGGGGGGCGAAGCTCCTTACGGCGTCGGTCGTGCGTCTCCTGTAGTCACCTCTCGTATTAGTCCTTGGAACTTCCGCTGGATGGCGGTACTTGTATATGAAGAATATATGGTGAAAACATGCGATGTGACGGTACTAGTGCCCGTCCATCTAGTGTTCACTAGGTGGACCGACGGATGGACAAACGGTAAGACGGAGGGACATACAGGGACAGACAGAGAGACAGACAGGCAGATACGCACGAGCGGACGGATTGATGGATGGATGGAGGGATGCGACAAGCGAAACATTCATCGTTTGCCGATAAACTCCTTCGAAGCTTCGCCCCACTCATCAACAATCACTCCGTGAATATGCAGTGATTTTTTTATCATTCATTTTGTTTTCATTGTTCTCAATTTTTGGGTCATGCATGAGATGATGATTTTTCACTCTTAACCGTTGACGCTGACGCCGGGATTTCTGCGAAACGAACCTTTTGACGCTATCGCGTTAAAAAGTTCCGTCTGCATCTGCCAGGAGAGAACCTCCCGTCGTTTGTTTTTCTCTCTTCTGCGTTCCTCCATTTTATATTTGACTTCTGCCTCTTCAGCCTGTCCTGAACACTAGTTCACGACCAATGCGGCTAATGGGTCTCATTTGTGCTTGAACATGAACAACACGGGGACGTAAGTAAGCAAAGATGTAAAAAAAAGTGATGTGTTCCGAGTTTTCCGCTCGAAGTGGTGGTTCGGCTGGGCCTGGGGATGACAGCTTGATAAGCATCGAAAAAAAAAACACGTGCATGGTCGACGTGTTTATTTTTTTATCAAGCTTATATGTATCACGGCTAGAGAACAGTTTTTGCTGCAGCGGTTAAAGTACCTCTCAGTCAAGGTTCACGGGTGGCTTAAAAAAATCGGCAAGCTTATTAGAAAGCGCGGTACTAAGGCTAGAAAGAGCCAGCCGGCAGTGATCGAGAATTTTCGTACCGCAAATAATCTGACTAGGCAACACCCCAGTCAATATTTTTTTTCTTTCGTACTTCATGTCGTTGCCCGCCATGGAAATCAAATTGTTTTAATGTCCATGCTTTTTGCCATCATCCAAGAGCAGTGAATGGTGTAATTTCGGGAACCAAATGATAAAAATTTGGCTATGCATAAGCGCTTACCCACTGAGGCGTCAGCCCAGATGTAAAATGGTAAGTTAACAATTCCAATGGCGAAAGGCAGCAAACACTGTGAAATAAGCCACATAAAATCCTAAAGTGGTAGCTCGATTATTTTTTTGTCACGCTGTGGGACGCTAACCAAGTTAAGTCTCTAAAGGGTTACTTATCGAGGCACGTCCAAGGTTATCAAGCACTCTTATTCGCAGTGGTCAGTAGATTGGATCTTCGTATCATAGATGAGTTTTCAAAAAGGTGGCTTTCCGACGTCTTTGTTCATGTCATAAATACCATGGTTTTGGCACTTAATCTTAGAAAAAAAGTGGTCTTCTTTCGAGCCTAATTATACGCCGCTGTTCAATGGTCGCTGCAAGGCACGTGTCAGAGAGTAAGAGCAATTATAAAAGCTGTACAATTTACTTGTGCAAGGCAATTCATTGTGTTCAGGTGGAGCCTTCACTTATGATCTCGCTGTGCGTGGAGCAAGCGTCATGGCTGCAGATTTTCATTCTTTCTAAACAGAACCTGAAGTGCAAGTTTTTCACATATACTTGCACATTACGGAAATGTGGGCCCCATACACATGAAGAAGCAATGTCTTACCGTGTGCGTGGTGTTCTTTTTCTTTTTCTCCACATTTAAAATTCTCCTATGATTTTCCCAATGGCAGGGCAGCATAATAGTACTTTTCATTGGTTAACAGTGTTCCTTCCTTTCCCGCCTGCTTCTTGCTTACCTCCTTCCCAAATGCAAACTTCCGCACCAATATTTGTACACCATTAACAGTCTCTATTTTTATATACAGCTGAAAGCACATTATACAGTTGGAGGCATATTGTCTTCCTGAAAAGTGAGGGAAATGTCACGCAGTATTCGGACTTGTTGTTCCCATGTTGTCCTCTTTAGGGAGGTACTAAGCAGTTTATGTTTCACACAGGTTCTTTCAAATTGTTTTTCCACTAAAACTCAAGAACCTATATTCATTTTATTAAACTTAGCGTGTGAAGATAAATTCAAGTACTTTTTTTTTCATAAGTTAATACGTTTTAGGTCCATCCGAAGATACATGGTAAAAAAGGTGACGTATTTATTTCCACGACATTGACGAAAGAAAAGGGAAACTCCTCATAACTCGTTTCACCTTTCTACCACTTATTCTCGAAAAGAAACTGATATTTGAATATTGCAGAAATGAAATGAAAGGCTACAGCATGTGACGAACTTTTTGGAAAAACCACCTCATTCAGTAGCTTGGAGACACGGGTTATTGAAATAGGTCCTACAGTGCTGTATATATATATACACATATATAGCACTACGGCAACGCTACAGCCACTCAACCACCATGAGTGGCTGTAGCGTTGCCGTAGTGCTCTCTCCTCTCTCTCTCTCTCATCTTTATGCCCCTTTCCTATTCCCCAAGCGTAGGGTAGCAAACCGGGCATGTGCCTGGTTAACCTCCCTGCCTTCCCTCTTGTTGTTTACCCCCCCCCCAAACCACCATGCCTGCATATATATATATATATATATATATATATATATATATATATATATATATATATATATATATATATATATATTATGAGACCACGTCAGGTACGGCAGCAACCAGGTTATCTTTTTTAATCCAGACGCACGAGCCAGAGAGACAGCCCGCGTGACATACGTTGATGATCACTACAATGGTTTGGTCATTCAGATGAAGATGAAGTGCATAGTCAGCGCTCACACTATATATATATATATATATATATATATATATATATATATACATATATATATATATATATATATATATATATATATATATATATATATATATATATATATATACAGGCATGGTGGTTGAGGGGCCGTAGCGTTGCGAGTAGTCAAGTAGATCCTGCGTGAGCGGTCACAACGTGGTTTATTTCGACGTTTCGGCCTAGAGTCTGGCTTTCCACAGGATTGAGGGTACAGTTTGTTGGTGTTCGGCTTTATACAATCTTAAATCAGAGGGGGATAAAGAGAAAGAAAAAAAAAACAAAAGAAAAAAGAAGGAATAAAAAAGAAGAAAGGACAGAAAAGAAAAAAAAGAAAAAAAGGCGAATATTAGGTGGGCTTCCCCGGACGCCCCTTTCCCTCTTCCTTCCCATTCCCCCTCAATCTCTCTCTCTGCTCTCCTTTTCACCTTTAGGATGTAAGCGGTCTGTGTATCTTCTTCCTTTCACTAACGCATTGATCCCGACCAGACGGCGCCTCCTGGCTCTGGCGGTTGGGTGTGGGTGAAAAAGAGCTTTTTTAAGTTTAAGCCTTTAACTACAGAGCACCCTAATGACCTCTCGTCGTAGAAAGGGGGGTGCCGCGTATTGCCGCAGCGGCTGGCAAGTGGGTGCAATGGCGATTCTTGCCCGTTTCGGGATTACGCGTGTAAGAGGGGCCTTCCCGACTGTGCACAGGGTTGCTGTTGGGCATGTCATGTTTGGCATAATTGATTGGAGAGTAAGGTAAAAACAGAAACAGACGACAGCTGTACTTAGGAAAAGTAGTTACACTTCGAATTATTTTGAGTTGTCCAGTGCCCTTCGCAGATGCAGTGCCGTGCACTGACTTATTTTTTTATTAATGCCATTCTTGTTTTCTAATGCTTTAATTGCTGCAATTGCTCTTAGAGACGGGATTTAAATGAAACCGAGAACGTGAACAACGAGAGTCATACTTTATCCACCGATTTAACCCCCTCGATAGAGAAATAAACGAGAATCCGTGTACACGTGCAGCAATATATATATATATATATATATATATATATATATATATATATATATATATATATATATATATATATATTTATAGATTGAACACGAAAATGAGGTCGGTTCTCTCAAGGGAAAATGTTGCGAGACACTCATTTATGTTTCGTTTTCTAAACATAATAAACAATCATACTTTGCTGGACGGTAATGCCTTTTTTGATGAATAGCGAACAAGTCGCTTAATACTTTCCTTTACAGATATATATGATTCTTTCGTTTAGCTCGTATTGAATTCAAATGTATCTGTTAGGTGCCTAACTGGTACATATATGCACCAATTGTGAATAAAAGGCTGCTATCTGGCATCGACTGTGCAAACCTACGTCTTCAAAAAGCCCATTGGATATCTTAATCGAAATGAAAACGATATCTTTGAGTAGTCTTTAGCTGCCTAAATACCCTAGATGTTATTTGACCGCAAAGTGATATCTTTGTAGACATAAATTTGATCGTTCGTGAGCACTAGATGACTGGCTATACTATGACCATTACCTACTACTACGTGTCAAAGTTTTGAGACTGAATACTAAGTGACTACATGGGTGAGTAAAAAATGATGGAGAAATAGTTGGTATACGACTATTTCAAACTTTATGCCTCATTCGTTAGATATTTCTTCGTGGTGCTAATAAGTGTCTATAAACATTTTTAACAAGCTCATTTAGGTCACATTCGCGCTTTTGGTGTGATGACCCCTTGGTTTGCCTTACGCCACAATTTATTGGCAAATAGATATGCCTTGTCATATGCTAGATGGCCATATGCGAGATCATCATACGCAATACTTTATGAACGCGTAAATATCTATTGTACCTTATTCAAACGTTATCCGGTAAACTATCGTTTGAATAAATGAAAGTAACCAATCGAAAGGGCAGGTTGATTTTTCATAACGCATTATATCGTGGTGGCTAGGCATTAAACTATACCACATGAGTGTCAATTATTTAGTTCTCAACTGCTTCCTGGCAATAATTTTTTTCATGGCACTGGTATGCTCTACAACTTAAATTAAATAAAAATTGTTGTGTCCGAGTTAGACAAGTGCGCTTGTTACAAGTTCCGGATATGAAGTCATTGTTGCTGGTAAGCGCTTGCTGAAACTGCTTCATATGAAAGGTACATATGTTGCGTTTGTCTATTGCTGTAAATTATTCACTTGGGCAGTGATCACCTATCGCATTATAGCTGACTCAAAGTCCGCACGTTCTAGATGGAGGCCGCTGGATTGATGTGTCTTCGCTGTGTAGATCAAGCAGCGACCACTGGAAAATTAGGGATGCCACAGAATTACTCATATAAACGTACCGACGAGCCCTCTGACTTTGAAAAGCATTCTATTCGCACTCTATTCACAAAGGCATACCATAGAAGACACGCCATACATGTGTTATTCAAAGTGTTGTTTGATTTATTAAAATTGGTACTACAGTAAAATGGTACTACATTGTCGGCAAGAAACACACAACACCTTCTGCCTGGTACGAATGCAGTCCACGAAAGCTATCATTAAAACATAAATGACTGATTGAAGTTAAAGTACAGCTCAATGTATTTGTAGCGTACGCAACAAATACACAGTGCACAAAGCATAATATAGGGCTTGCGAGAAACTTATTCACGGTATTTCTTCATGGAAATGTTTTCCATGAAAAAAATTTCTTTATAGTTTTCTGTCAGTATGGTGCTTCATTAAAGTACACCACCATAGACCCACGTTTTAGGGATACGTGTGCCTGTGCTTCATAAAACGTTTTATCGACCGCGCAAACAGACCTTAGGTTGAAACGGAATGCTCTTGTTCTGAAAACAATACAACCAGTAATTCAGTCAGCCGCCGCTCTAATGCAAGGTTCCCGAATTTTCAATGACCATTCGTGCGGGACTACGCTAAATACACAGACTAGGTAAAATACAATGTGCCAACAGGCGTTTATGGAAAGGCGCGCGTGTCGGATTTATGCGGGACTGTTTGATTGCGTAGGGTTCATTGCAATGACCAATACATGTGGGACTCGAAGAGAACACGTCGAAGTTTCAGGTGGTTTCATTGTAGCTAGAGTTGAAGTTGCTAATGAAGTGGCTTCATGAAACTTCAGGACGAAATACTGGCCGTTGGTTATGTGACATAAGGACGTTGGTTATACCTGTGGTTCCTCAGATGGGAGTATATTTCACCCGCGAATGATCATTGCAGTTTTTACTAAAGAGAAAGAGAGGGCATGAAAAGGAAGGACGGTAGGTCAACCAGATATTGGCATTCGACTTGCTACACAGCACTGGGGGTGGGGAAATAGAGGCAAGAAAGAAGGAGAGTGTAGAGAGAAAAAACACACACAAAAAAGCATTTCAAGTGCACTTAGGAGAAAACAAAAACTCACACAGGAAGGGCCTTCACTAACTGTGTGCTGTGAGCTGCGAGCTGAAGTCGTTTACTTTAAGGAGTTCGTCACAAGCCTTATTATATCTCCTAAGTCGGGTCATTATTGCGTGTTCAACCAGTAAGTGAAAGACACTTCCACTTTTTTTTTTATTTCGCTGTTATTCTTCTTATATACGTTTGCTAAGCTGGGATGTGTAGGGAAATGTGTTCTCGTGCAACATTTTTTTTCGACGAATAGATCTCAGTAGCAATTGGAAAGGTAACGTTATAAAAATATTCTTAAACACAATATTAAACGCTGTGGTGGACGAAAGAGTCTTCCGTATTTCACAGGATTCAATTCAGGCTTGCGGATCTGTAAATTGTTCACTCAGATTGTTTAAATCACAGGTAAAACAATAGGTGTGTGAGGTGAATATTACATGTCGCTTTTAAAAGAGACCTATGAATTGGGAAAACTTGGCACTCCTTTGCTTCACTTATCTTGCTGCAATTTCTCAGCACTGTGAACGTAAAGAGCTCCCAGAGGGCTCTGCAACTTTCAGCACTGGTTGCAATTTAGTATACTTATCATCATTGCCTCAGGATTTCCGCATGATCGATTCAATAGTGTCCCGAAAGTAAAAAAAAATAGAAGCGTTCACTCAGGGATGCGTTCAGCGAACGATCACTGCTTTAGGAAAAATATTCATAAAGTATAAATGTTTTTAGTGGACGTTACGTTTGGTCATTAGAAGAATTATGTGCGAAAAAATTTTAAAGTATACAGCTGGAAGCGGTTCTTAATCAATAAGTCGAAGTAATGAGGAGCTCAACGTGAGACATTCCTACATTTTACACTGGTCAGCTGCTGTACTGAATTGCGTAGTATCAGTTTTACGGATATGACTTTCTTGTTCTGGAATACAAAAGATTGCGCCTGAATAAACCGATAAAATTTATATGTCTGGGCACCTTCAGCTAACATACTCAAATATTTAAAGGGCCCCTAAACCGTGTCATAAAATGTCAAGAACGAACGTGTGATGTCCTGACGTATTTCGGCCCGATCCATAACGTCACTGTTTTGTTCACATGAATTCAAGCCTAAATAATCTCTCGATTGGTGCACATATAAGAAATATGATTTACTACCTGCATTATGTATTACCATGTTTAGTTATGAAGCGGCCCTCGGGTGCTGCCTTTTCTAGAAATGTTATAATGCGCAAAGATGGTATTATTACTTGTTTTGTGCATTTTCGGCCTTGCAATTCGAGATAACATCTTGTAGCCAAAAATCGAGTAATGCTAATAGGCTCAAATCAATGTGCATTCATTGCCCAGGTGTTTTATAAATAAATAGGTGAGGAAGAAGTTACGGCTGTTGGGAGGATAGCATGGACGAGAAATAAGCCGTTGTATCGTCAAGGAACTCAGAGTGGTTTAGGGCTGTTCAAAATCTCCCGCACATATCAAGCATGATTTCTTGGAACGAAACAGTGAATTAGGTGGCGCACACAATCCTGGCTAATGGTTTGGTGCACAGTACTTCTAACACCTAGGAAGAATCCAGGTGCCAGTTCATTAGCGCGTGGTGATTACCTAAGCAACGCGCAACGCCACTGTTTACGCTCTGTTATTATAATAGATGAGAGAATCCGCCAGAGAATTGCTGTGATTTCCCGTAGCCTAATACCTGTAATTACGGCAGTTTTCACTTGCATGCGTAGCGTAATGTATTTGCTTCTTGTAAGTTAATAAAGACTCTTCAGAGATTACATTGTCGCCTGGATGGTGATGTCTGAGGCCTGTGCAAGGCTTTCCTTACAAAGCAGTCCTTACAAGTTAGTTTGATGTAACTATAGACGTTCTGCGTACAGGTAGCGCCTCCAGGCTGTATAAAACATGCATCGTCACTATTCCTCTTTTTTTTGCCTGAGTAACCGTATCCATATTCGCGGTTTATTGTATACTTAGGCCAACAGTATATGAAGATCCCGAACGTTTTCTCCATAACATCATTTATAGATTTTGAAATTGATGATTTTGTGGGGTGTTCTGAGCGACAAAAACGCTGATTGCTGATAACGAGTTCGTGACACGTGTAGAAGTAATGCTAAGTCTTTAAAGGTGCTATCAATGAACCTTTCTTTTACTTGTTAAGACCTTGAATCCACCAATAACTCATATTGTGCATGTTTCGGTCGTGAGCAGGTACTTCTAAGAAGAGAGTGAATTTCATTGAGTAAAGCTGAGAAGTGCAGAAGTTTGCATGACGCAATTCTGTGCAATGATATGCGTGGCGATTTCGAAAATGCATTTTAAATATGTTTTTCTAACGATGTAAGACATTGATTTGAAACTGCTTGGAGGAGCGACTATGTGCTGGCTACAATAAATTGTGGTGTTGTTTGTAACTTATACATCCATCTGGCTGATTCTAAAAAGTCAGAGCATCCTAAACAGTTAAACCGTGGGCAGTTCAGTACCTTATAGGTACAAAAATTGAAGTTACAGTGAATATGTATGGCGGCACACTTTAAAGGCTTTGAGATGCATCAAAGCACACTGCGAAGGAAGGCAACGAGATTCTTAGAAACTATATAATACCCCCAAAAGCGGGAGATTTCAATCTTTTCTACATACTGATGGAGATTACAGCCAGCGACTTCAAGTTTTATAGCTAAGAGCATTCCAAAAGCAACGACTTCTACGAAACATAAAATAACAAGAAAATGTGCCTTATTACAAAGCTGGGCAAGGGGCGTTTAAGCCGCTCAAAAGGAAGCACAGATTGAATTTGGTTTAATTTGCAGCCTGTTTTTTTTCCCTGGACAGAAACTGCAGACGATGGAAGGTCTTACTTTGAATTTAGAAATATTGGTCTCAAAGCGGACGGTCGAAACATTGATGAGAAGATATGGCTCAGCTCCAGTATTCAGCATATAGCTCAGCATTTCTTTGTATGGTTAAAAGAAGCCATTGGTGTGGCTGAACTTGGGGCACTTCTATATTGCTTTACATCATGAGAGCGATTCCCCACGTACCTCGCGATAAATAGACAGGCACGGCTGCGTTGTGCAAGGGCTCTTCTCAGAACAGGACAGCGTAAGTCGGTTTGTTGCAGTACATGTATGAAATATACATTCTTGTTAGGTTCCTATATATTTCAAGGTTCACTATAGCGTCTCTCGCCTATTTCTGGTGGCACAATACCCAGTAAGGTGTTGCGTCCACTCTCAAATAAAGAAATCCTTTTATCAAGAGATGGCCGCTTCATTTTGGCTACAGCACGACTGACACAGATGACAAGCAAAAGAAGGCACACAGCATGGCGCTGTCTGTCGACCAAAGTTCTTTAGACGAAACAAACTTGTCTGCGGTTCATCCAATCCGACTGTTCTGTATTGGGGCTTCACATTTCACGCCTACCTACTTTTTCGACGCAGGGAAGGTAGTCTGGAGTGATTTCTGCAGGTTTTGGCTGGAACTTCCAAGAGTGGTAATTATCACAGAGCTTTTTTTTTGTTAAAGCAGATTGATATCAGCAATCATAAAAAAGAAAAAGCTATTCTATGGAGCAAGCGCCTTAATTTAATGCGTTACATACAACAAAACACATCACCATCAAGGGCACTGCAGGAGTAGCACAACCTTCTATGATGCACCAGCCATCTCGTCGGAAGTCCGTTATTGCCGAAATATGACGTCTTACCTCTAATACAGCGAAAAATCAGAATAAAACAAAAGTAATACAAAAGTTTGAACTACAAAACAGCCCGTCTTATTGCTTTGCCGTCTTGATTCAATTGTCCCGGACGTACCTTATCTAGATGAATTCCGTTTTGTATATGTCATATATTTATGTATGTGCTTGTCAAAGCGAACTCGAAGTACGACTATAAAATAAAGAATGCATACATATTTTTCAAGCTACAGTGTGTTGGGTATATATAACATATGACTAATTCACCTGCTTCATATGACATGATAGTGACTATTCGCATCATTTTTACTTGAACTGGCTTTTATTTACTGCCGTAACGTGTTCCCGGCAACTCTGGGCTACGCTGATTGAGCAAGCATATGCTTTGATAATGTGATAATGCGCTTCATCTGACACGAATTTGCCTTGGGGTATAGCACCAGACTGAAGTTGGATAGCCTATAACATTCTACCAAAAGTTAGCTTCCCATTTGCAATGCCGAATAACGCTTACACGAAGCACAGTATTTTCTAAATCAACCTGTACTGCTGCTTCGAAGAGAACTTTTCGTATGCGAGAATATAAGATACGTACTGTTTAAATATTTGCTGTTCCTCGATTTAAGGGACGGCCGTGCAAATGATGGGACAAGAAGAACGTTGAGACTCTACTAATTTACTAAGTAGCTCATCCCTGTCATTCCTGTGAGTCGGGATATCCTCGTATACACGATTCCTTGACGTATAAGGCTTACACCTACGCACAGGATTATGTGCACAGAAAAAAAAAGCCAGGACTGTGCAAAAGGCACAGCACAACCAAAGGGAAAGCTAAAAGAGCGGCCTTTCAGAGCACTTTTTTTAAACGCTCATTTGGTAACTGCTGTAAGCAAAGGAAAACAGCATTTTGTGATAGTAAGTTATTGGAGTCCAGTTAGCTTTGTTACCTCTTTATTTGTGATGCGCATAATACTGGTAGCATTCACTAAGAAGTTGTGCAGTTTTTCTAGGTAGAAATATAAAGTTAGAAGCGTCGACCTGTTGGCCGATCTTAGGCCATATAAATGAGAGCAGCATTATTCTTTGTCAAGGCTGCGCAGCGCATCTTCATTTGAAACAAGCCTTATGCTGCCATTACGACCGCCTATATTGTATCGCTTTATTGGCGGTTGTAACACGTATCACCGCACCACATTTTGTTTTCGTTAGAAGGAGCGCACCATGCTCGCTAGCTTAGTCTTATTAACATATATACGCCGCTGCATATAGCGATCCCTTAGTACTCTGGCATTGTAATCAAGGAAAGTAGGCCTGGTCCTATTTGGTTGCGTTTTCATTTCGGTAACTATTCAAACGGAACGTCCTCGGGCTATTGCGGGGGTGGAAGGCACTGGCCTACGTAATCAGGAAGTGAAACTATTTTCTGTACTTACTTGTAATATTCTTTGCAGGCCCTGTTTCACGAAATTAATTGCGCAGATTCACGAGCTCATGGAACGACCTCGCATAATTGTTATCGCCTTAACTAACTTCACCTTAGTGGAGCGCTGTAGTCAGGGTTTTTACTTTCTTTCAGTCTCGTTTTCGCAAGAAGCAGCATTGTTAGCGATACTTCTGAATAATTACAATCTCCGAAGTAATTATAATGGTCTTACTTTGTTGCAACAAGGAAAACGCCTTCAAAGCAGCAGATTCACAGTACATCTACTAAGTGACTTCCTTGGATTACTGTGTTGCGAGTATGCAATGAGCTCATAGCTAATTCATTGTTCGCCAGTGTCGTGCCTTACTTCGTATATCGTAGACGCTTTAGGCTATCCCGTATATAGTATATAGGAAGATGATGCCTTCAGGCAGGTATGAACCACATATTAACAATGTCGATCATTAAAATCAAACGCTAGGTTGAGAACTTTTTTATTCTTCTACTAGTATGTGCCAGGCAATGCTCGAGTTAAAGAGGATTGTGAAAAAATTAATAGGAAGAATCAAGAGGAAAAAGAAGTCACAGAGAACAGCCTCTGCTTCGAGCTCTGTTAGTTTTCTCATTCTTTTGCCTAGACTTTTCAATAATCGACACACCTCGGAGGGGCGTTCCCCCTTAGAATGGGGGATCAAAACCCCATCCAGCAACCGGGACCGGGCCGACCACATCTTAGTGCGTCTGACACAAGTTCTCACTCCGGCCCAAGCGTGGTCCACGTTGAGAATTCTGATGACTCCTCCGTTGAAGATATGGCTTCGGACAGCGACTACGTGGTCGTACCAAGCCGACGCGTGAAGAGGAAAATCAGCCGGACATCGCCGACTGGCTGGCAAGCACAGAGAAAGGCGAGTAGCATGTGGTCGTACACCATTTCGTATGTGCCGACATCGAAGACCGACATCTTGAACTCTCTAAATAGGCAGAGCCTGTCAGAGTACTTTGAGCTCATCGCTCCAGGGAAAGTCGTAGAAATACGCATAAATACTCGAAAGAACATACTGTCCGTGGAGGTCACTACGAAGGCTTTATTAGACACGCTGAAAGCAATTGTTCGATTAGGAAACATTCCGGTTCGCGCATTCTCCGCGTATGACGAAGGAACGAGAACAGGAGTTATATACGATGTGGATGAGAAGATAACAGACTCGACTCGAGAAGCTGCTGTCATCGTCGGCTCCCGTGCTTGGTTTCCACCGCTTTGGACGCACGCGATGTGTTAAAGTAGTGTTTCAGTCGAAGACGTTACCCACACATGTAAAAGTTGGGTACGTGGGGCACACAGTATGTTCTTACGTACCAAAACCTCTGCAATGTCATAAATGCGTGAAATTTGGGCATGTTAGTGCAGTTTGCAAGGATGCAGTACCCTGCAAGCATTGCGGTGGCCTTCATGATGGTAATAACTGCAATGCTGTGGCCAAATGCCCAAACTGCTCAGGCGCCCATGACGCAACATCAAAGGATTGTCCCGAATTGAGGAATGACATTAGTATCCTGAAGAAGATGGTTCGAGACCACTCCACTCCACTGTACGGCGCAGTAAACATCGTTCGCGACACCGACACAAACAAAGCAGCAGTGCTCATAGCTTATCGAATTCGACACACAAAACCATGCCCCCACCACCTACTAGCCGTCTTTTGTCAGCCAGAAAGGAGGATACAGATGCTCAAATGCCAATACATTCCGCGCAAGCACAATGTAACTAGTCATTGGCTCTCTCCACGTCGGAAACTCAGTGGCCTTCACTACCGTCAAGAGCTACGATAGCGCCATCATTACATAGTGCCCCTACCCCCAATGATGAAAACAAGAAGATGGACAACGCAGATGTCAAGGCTATGCTTAAAATTTTGATGGGTTCGATGCGTAAGATCCTCAGCAGCCTAAACACTCCTGTTGCTAAGGCGGCTGTGTAGCTACTTGAGGTTTTGGAGCCTCTTCTACTGGTTCTTCAGTAAGTGAACGTGGCGCTGATGTTCGAAGAACGCATGCGCCAGTCGCTTGTTATGCAATGGACTGCTCGTGACCTACGCGGCCGTCTGTCAGAGTTCAGACAATGGGTTTTTAAATACCAATTTCCTGTTATCGTTATATGTGAACCGAATATGGTTTCAACTTTTCGTATATCTGGATATATCCAGATTGGGTCCCGCAGTGATCAACGTACGAGCAATGTTCTCGTTTGTATACGCCGTGATTTGACGTTCTTGATAAATGAAGTTGCGTCGCATACCAGCAATGATTACGTGAGCCTGACTACAACACATAAAAAGCGGACATTCTCAGTAAGAGGAGGATACATACACCCAAGCGCACAGATAGACTGCTTCCACCTGGGGACCATTTTCCAAGCAACACAAAGGCCACACATTGTGATCGGCAATTTTAATGCGCATCATCCTCTCTGGGGTAGCACTACAACGAATTATCGCGGAAGGGATTTGGCCAATTTTATATGCAACTATGGACTAAGCGTACTTAACGACAGATCACCTACATTTGTTCGTGGCACGTCCTACTGCAGCTGCCTCAACCTCTGTTTCGTTTTCAGAAGCCTTCTGTCTTCCGCTTGTTGGTGCACTGATTTGGACACTCGCGGAAGTGACCACCTTCCAACCTATATTCAGTTCAGGTGGTTTCGCCGCACGGACACGCGCTACATCGGTCAAACCGACTGGACACTGTTCAAGGCATCTGTCAAGTCTGGCTGTGAGCACACGACTCATCCATCCGAGGTAGAGAACATCATTGCTTCTTCACTGCGTGACACAACCAAACAGGTTAACCTACCGATGCAGAGATCAGCAGTTGACTCCCAATACGAGGCCCTTCGTGCAATCCGTCACCGTGACGAACGCCGATACAGAAGAACGAAGTCTCCTTCAGACCTTTCCGCCTGTCGTCGAGCTCAACGACATGTTCTTCGGCATCTTTACAAGACTGACAGGCAACATTGGAGAAATTTCTGTGGATCTCTGGACCCCAGGCAACCTCTACCTAAGATCTGGCGGGTGGTATGAAGTTTGCAGACAACTCCCCAACAACGTCAACCATTTCAAGCTGTTGCTCTACATTAGGGACGGACAGAAGTTGAGATAGCCAGTGAATACTGTAGCCACATCGTGGACACCACTGATGGTCTTGCCACTAATGAGCTTCTTACTACCGTTGCGCCTCCATCGTCTGACGAGCGCCTTGATGTACGTTTTACAATGCATGAGCTTGACGCTGCGATTTCTGCCTCCCGCCGATCATCGGCACCAGGACCAGACGGAATCACGTATGCTGCACTCAACCATCTTGATACAGAAGGACGACGTATCCTGTTATCTCATTATAACACCTCATGGGAGTCAGGAGAAGTCCCAGCTCATTGGAAATGCAGTCGCATTATTGCATTGCTTAAGCCGGGGAAGTGTCCTTACGCACTTTCCTCCTACAGACCAATCGCCTTAGCCAGCTGCGTCGGAAAACTGATGGAAAAAATGGTACTGTCAAGATTAGAGTGGCTTCTAGAGAGCAACAACTCCTTTCCTGCATTTATGAATGGCTTCAGAAGAGGCCGATCTGCCATTGATGGTGTGGTCGACTTGATCACCAGCGTTGAAGAGGAAAGAAGCCGACGCAGACTAGTGGCGGCGGTCTTCTTGGACATTAAGGGTGCCTATGATAATGTGCTGCATTATGCGATCCTTGACGCACTGGAAGATTGCGATATCAGTGGACGACTGTACGATTGGATTTTTAGCTACCTTAGGTACCGCACCAGTTACATGACGACAAATAACGGAGACACCAATCGATATAAGATTCATCGTGGTGTTCCCCAAGGAGGAGTTCTCAGCCCGATCCTATTCAATGTCAAAATGATCGGCCTAGCAGCAGTACTTCCCAGCGCGGTGAAGATCAGTGCATACGCTGATGACATATGCATATGGGCATCCGGAACTACTCGTCCGCAATTGCGAGCTCGACTACAGCGTGCAGTGACGATCACATACAAATATCTACGACGTCAGGGGCTCACTCTTTCAATCGACAAATGCGCAGTGCTTGCGTTCACGCGCAAGCATATGTAGAAATAGCCGATATTTATTAATGGGACAGCGATACCTGTTGTAACGCACAAGTTCCTTGGGGTTGTCGTACACAGAGATCTATCGTGGACGAGGCACGTCGCAGTACTTAAATCTAAATTGAAGAGCTTTGCTCTCGTTCTCCGCTACGTAGCAGGAGCAATATGGGGCCCGTCAGAATCATCGCTACTTCAATTGTACAACGCTCTATTTGTGGGATACATTCGATACAGCACGCCGGTGCTCTCCAATATGAGACCTAGTTGTGTGAAGACGTTAGAGAGTGTTCAAGCACAATGCTTACGAAGATGCTTGGGTCTACCACGCTGTACTTCAACAAATGGGACAATCGCAGAGGCTAGGGATTGTACCATCAGTGTATACACGCTCTGCGAGCCACTTAGAGTTCACCTCCCATTGCTGAGCAGACACAGACAGCACCCACTGTCAGTACTACCCACCACTCACCCAGATTGCAGTTTCTCAAGAGTAATATCGCGGCATGAAAATATTATACCATCAAGGTTTTCTCCGCCAAATGCCCCTGCAGTGCCTCCATGGGTCCTGCCTAAACCACATGTTTTTTTACGATACCTGGAATCACGAAGAAGTCGCTCATTTCTTCTGTTGGCCTCAGACAACTGACCCTGTATCACATTTATACAACGTACAGTGATTCTCTTCACGTGTACACCGACGAATGCACCACGCTAAACACCTCCGCCGCAGCCTTTGTCATCCCAGACATGGATATCGCTCGACAATTCAAAGTGGACCATAAAACCACATCCACTGCCACAGAGCTTGTCGCTATCCGGGATTGATTGATTGATATGTGGGGTTTAACGTCCCAAAACCACCATATGATTATGAGAGACGCCGTAGTGGAGGGCTCCGGAAATTTAGACCACCTGGGGTTCTTTAACGTGCACCCAAATCTGAGCACACGGGCCTACAACATTTCCGCCTCCATCGGAAATGCAGCCGCCGCAGCCGGGATTCGAACCCGCGCCCTGCTGGTCAGCAGCCGAGTACCTTAGCCACTAGACCACCGCGGCGGGGCGTCGCTATCCGGGAGGCAATAAGATTTATTTCCGGAGAGCGACCTCGAGCCTGGACGATTTTCTGTGATGCCAAACCCGCTTTGCAAACCATTAATTGCATCATGAAGCAAGGTCCGTATTCCAGCTTGGCAATAGAAATCACAGAACTTATTCAGGTTTCTTCAACAATAGGTCATCTTATAACTTTCCAGTGGATTCCCGCTCATTGTGGCGTGATGGAAAACGAAGAGGCAGATGCTGAAGCTAAAAATGCCTTAAGCAGTGCCCCTGAAGTACGCATTGCGTTTTCACGAACAGACAAGAACGCCCTGTTTCGCTGCGTGATGCGCAGCTACATACTTCAGCGCTGGACCAAACCGGAATGGCGACACCAGCGACTTCACAAATGGGACCCGGAAATGAGGTTCCGCATGCCCCCTAAATTGAAACGGCAACTCACAAGTATGATCCACCGCGTTCGTCTTGGTGTAGCGTACACCAGACGTTACGCACATACCATCGGTCGCAGTGACACCGGTCCTAATTGTGAACACTGTGATGTGCAGGTGTCCAGAAACAGCTGAGCACATATTTTGCATCTGCCCAGCATACACACGTGAACGATAAACACTGATGTCTTCTACTGAACTAGTAAGTCAGTAAGTCATTAACTGATGAGACCATGTTGGGCCCTTGGCCAGACACGAACAGTGCAACTGCGGTCACAAGAGCAGTTATAACATTTTTGGAAACAACTGGACTATGTGTGCGGCTATGAAATGTGTCTCAGCTAGAAAGAACACTACATACTCACCTCTCTATCTCACCATCGTCATCCATTATTTTTTTCTTTTTCCCTTTCCCTTCCCCCAGTGTAGAGTAGCAGGCTAGAGCAAGCTATCGCTCAGGCCGACCTCTCTGCCTTTCTGTAAATAAACTTTCCCCTCCTTCTCCTCAATAGGCCCCTAATGACGCTTCTGCAATAACCATATATATATATATATATATATATATATATATATATATATATATATATATATATATATATATATATATATATATATATATATGCTGAGAGAGAGTAAATATGACTTGTCATGTCGCCGGATGCCTTATTTCACTGACTGAGACCTTATAAAAAGAAATAAAACAACGGTCTAGGCAGCGCAAATTAAGGATTAAAGACCATGTGCCTATCAACGTATATAAAATTGTTTTCTACATTGCTTTGAAATCTCATATCCTGTTATATATTTTATATTGTACGTTATTACTGTATGTGCAGTGGACTTCTTACGCTAAGACACTTGAGCCCGACGTGCTGTATGTTAGATATCACCAAAGAATAAGGAGTAGCTTGTGCCTACATTGAGGGGCGTAAATTGAACTACCGCGCTGAAATTCGCATCAGAAATAATGCACAATCTTGAAACCTTTCCATTCTAATCATAAATTATATTGACCTAATTATCGTTTTTGAGAAGTCAAATATATACGGGTGGAATAAACACTCCTAATTGTGACAACTATTCTGCACTCATTACGAGAACAATAAAGTGTGTTGTTCACTTTTTGTGTGAAACGTCACATCACCATCATGTTGTGATGCAACCGCATGACGTCAGTGTGACGTCACAAGGCGCAGCGTCTTATGATCCCATCATTACATGACACCATAGCTTTGTAAAAGGTGTGCCGATAAAAGAGGCTATGCAAAACTACGTTAGATGCAAAACAACGAGAGGTACTCGGCAGCATGAATCGACTGACTGGGATAAAGGAAGAAGAATATCGCTTTTGCCTTCAAGCCGCCTTACGCGATTGCACAAGGGACATTGCGAGTTTAATTTTTTTCACCAGTCGTTATTACTATGCAAATTTTCAAAGGTGTTTTCTAGGCAATACACCACTATGCCGGCATTTTTCGACGTAGTTTGATGGCCTCCGAAGTGCGCCTACAAATCGCAAGGTTTGTTCGTTTTTGTCGTGACACCTGTCGAACAAAATGCGTTGAGACGACTGCTTTCACTACATGACATTTATGCAGTTTTTTTCACGAAGCAATGAAAGTAACATCGTGGCTTTGTGGCAGGACACCTACTTGCCACGGGAACTGCCAGGGTTCGATCCTCAATAGAACCAAAAATTTTATTCGTTATTTTATTTGCTTCTTTCTCGATTTTTTGCTCACAACCAATGGTGCTGACGCCGGTGGCGGAATTTCTGCTACATACTTGTATCAACGCTATCACGTTGAAACAAGTTTTTAGATATCGTGTGTCCAAATAACTTCACCACCTTGTTACATTTCCTTCAGTACTCGGTGTTTTACTTCGCTGAACTATCCATTGTTATGAATCTGAGTGAGAACGCGATTTCTGTCAAGGAACTCAATGCGGCAGCATTTTGCGAAAACACTTTGAAAAGCGAAGCTTCGTTTGAGCTCACTCGATCCGGTGGCATCCACACTCCACTGCGCACAAACGTACTCCCAGTATCTCCTCTCCTACCCTCCCCCACTATCTTGCCTCACAATGCCAATAGCCATACTAACCCATAGTTAGTAGCCATACAAAGCTCACTCCCCTCTCCGTCCTCTAGGCATCCCTCCCAGTGGCGTCACCCGATGCAGGGCCCAGTGTGCCTGATGCCACAAGGGGATTGCCATAAACCATGCCTGTGACACGTTTCACATACGTCGTGCTCTGTAGCTCCGTAGTGGTGCACGAGATCTGGGAGGAGGCGAGCCGTCAGAGATTCGGTAAGAAACATGGCACGACGTAGGCAAATGTGCCAAAGGCGTGGTGTGTGAAATTTCCTTTTATTGTTGTGGAAACTCGCAAATCGGGCACACCAGGCGCCGTATTAAAGAACGAGTTAGCTAGCACGAACCAAACCTTATGAAGGATGGCTTGGCGCTTCCGCCTATGCATTTTAAAGCCTGCAAGTGGGAACCCCATTTTAAAGAGATAAAAATGTTATATATAAGGAGGTATAAAACTGAACCTGGGTTGATGAAGGCTCATTACAATAAAAATAAAGGAGAATGGTGTATCTGCGACTCGTTGGTGACATCATACTTACTGTAAAAGAGATTGTTCGATAACTAGATAGCGTAAAGCTTTGTGTCAACTCTGCATATCTGTATGTTGTATATTTATTTAGTTGGAAGTGCTACTTGACCTTGTTGTGCGTTTTTTTTGCTTGTCTTTGTGATGTTTCGCGGCTAAAATATGCAATTGGTTGCTCAGTTTGCGTGAAATCCCCAAGCAACTGTTGAAGTTAATGTTTATCCATCTGTTACAATTTGCAGCACTTCAGGAGTGTAGTATTTTTTTTTACCCGTGATAAATCAAATATTCTGGTTGAGGTCGAAGCACCTCTACACATTAGCAGCGATTATATTTGAGAGAGCCTGCTGGCTCTTCAATAATAGTCGTAGTGAGTTGAGATAATATCAATAACATATGGTGCAGCTCGTTTGCGAGTAACATCAATCTAGGCTTTTGTGTGTAGGCGCCACGTAGGGGTATTCTGTACAAACCAAGAGGCACAAGCGACGACATATGTCAAAATCATGAGAACCAGAACGAATGGAATCCATTTAGTACGGTTGTAGCACATCAGCACTCTGCATGCTTTTAAATGCGATGCATTTCTTAGCGACCTTCGGTGACTTTGAGCGTCTATCTATCTATCTATCTATCTATCTATCTATCTATCTATCTATCTATCTATCTATCTATCTATCTATCTATCTATCTATCTATCTATCTATCTATCTATCTATCTATCTATCTATCTCTCTCTCTCTCTCTCTCTCTCTCTATATATATATATATATATATATATATATATATATATATATAGCCGCCTACGACTTTTAGCTCTCGTGGCCGTTTCCGTAACGGTATCGATACCAAACTTGGTATGGTATAATATTACTGTAAGACGACCGTATTTTGCTAGTCATAACATGAAAATCATGACATGTGTGTCATGAATGTCATGATTTACATTTAACGGTGCTGCTGCTCTTGCGGTGGTTTCATTCACTTGAAGTGTTGCAAGACTGGTATGCTATAACATGATTGCATGGTTAACGCAAGCGACAGACCCTAACATGAAAATCATGACTTGCGTGTCATGTAACAACATGACTACATGCCACGCTCATGATGCGCTGGTGGTCGTTCCGCTAGCTGCACTTATACCAAATTTGGTATTACGTAGCGCGAATGGACGACATGGATAAATGACACATCCAAACATGATAATCACAACATGCGTGTCATGTAAGAACATGACCACATGTCACACTCATGATGAGCGGGTGGCCGTTTCGCTGGCTTCACATATGCCAAATTTAGTATTACGTGACGTGAATGGGTAACTAAGGTATATGACTGGTGCAAACGGGATAATCGTGACATTCGTCATGTAAGAACATGACAATATACCACACTCATAGCTCGCTTGTGGCCATTTCGCTAGCTCCACATATACTAAACTTGGTATCACTTGACGTCAATAGGTGACGAAGGTAAACGACACATTCAAACATGATAATCATGACATGAAAGTCCTGTACGGCATCATTTAGCTCCACCTCGTAACGTTGAGCTGATTTTAAAGTAACATATGAACATCCCTCATTCGTGCTTCACATATTATCGATTCCCGCTGTACGTGGGATCTGCCATTTTTTTCTATAATTCAATGCATTTTATAAAGCACTCATGTCCCGGCTCGTCACAAAGAGGTGCTCTTGAAAACTTAGTATCTCGTAGTCATATGCAATGATAGAGTCTGAACGCTTTGATTCAAAGGCCAATTCAGTGCGACGAGTCCACCGTTATGCCCTGCCTCTACTGACATCATATATCGCAAAGTAAGGTCTATGTGAAAACATGAGCCATGGCTAAACAAATATTTAAGCTTCTTCAACCACACTAACGGTACACTATTTTTTACGCCAGACTGATTTGTGCACAACTCACGCATCAGTGTTGTGTCCACGTCTTTCGCGCTAAGTATATTTAATTTTAAAAATTGTCAAGGCTTTTTACCAGGTTTGAGTTTGGGGAATTGGGGCATTTCGTCACGTGACATAGCCTACAGTTCTGTTGCACACGTGAACAAAAACCATGTTACGTAATGATTGCTAAAAGATTTCCAACCGCCCCGCCGCAGTGGTCTAATGGCCAAGGTGCTTGGCGGCTGAACCACAGGTCGCGGGATCGAATACCGGCTGCGGCGGCTGCATTTTCGATTGAGGTGAAAATGCTGTAGGCCCGTGTGCTCAGATTTGGGTGCACGTTAAAGAATCCCAGGTGGTCAAAAAATCTGGAGCCCTCTACTACGGCGTCTGTCAAAATCAAATGGTGGTTTTGGGACGTTAACCCCACATATCAGCCATCAATCAAAGATTGCCATCTTGTGAAAGAAGCTGGAAAGAAATGTGAAGCCTCCAAACTGTTAACCAGTTGTTTGAGAACTCGCTCCTTTTGAGCTCACATGTAGGATCGGGTTCATTTGCGTACCATAAAAAATAATAGAGTAGAAGGACTATCTCGTCTGAACCTTGTTTGGCTGTCGCATGAAAGGAACTGTCCAGAATAGTGCTCTCGTAACTTAATTAGAAATGCATCAAGCCTACCACATCAAAGAAGCCGCCACTTAGAGCCCTACTTCCCGACATGGGTGAATGTTGGGGTTCCTTTGTTTGAGGTCGCGGCCGGCTTGCGTTGTCATCCAAGCGGGCTCAGCAGGCTACCCGGTGGCGCACGTGCAAACAGATCTCGTGTATTGTTGCAGTCAGAGTGTCTTTCTGGCAAGACTTCACAAAGCAAACTTTCTTCAGTCCCACAGAGTTTCAGACTCGGCGCTGGACATTACACGATTAGCTAGTCCGCGCTGAGACGCATGGTCTCCACAGAGCCATTGCTTTTGAGAAAGAAAGGCCGAAGTACCATTTCCAATGGAGGCTGTTGTATTGATTCGTAAGGTAATGGTGTTGCACCATGCTAAGACGCATTGTTATTTATTAAAAATGTCTATCTTCCTTTTATCAGAAAGGGTTGCCTAATATCCTGAGAGCAAAGCTTTTTTGGCTACTATAACTGCTTCATGCTTGAACTTTTGTCCCGCTGCGTAAGCATAAGAAAGAACGGGAACATAGAAAATGACAAAACTGGCGCGTGAAAAGTTCAGGCTTGAGGGCTGTCATTGTGATCGATACATACAAACAAAAAAATTGTGGTTTCGTGGGAACGCCGCGGGAACGCATATCCGCATGAGCACACTATACTCTAAGCAAATAATTTAAATTGTTCTTGAACAGAAGAATGAACAAAAAGTACATAATATTCAGTCAACTTCACATTCTAGTGATGCCAAGCCTTAGGGAGCCTTCATCTTCATTTCTGTATTTTTCTCTTTTTGTCGTGATTCTGACGGAATACCGTCTGGCCAGGTAAAATCATTGTTGAAAAAAAAAAAAACTGGTCACTGGCGAATGTCAAAACAAATGCCATCTCCTTGGCATGGTTTGCGAGGGGATTTGTGACTGTGTGGCCTATGGTCATTGTTTTGACACTGGTTAAGTTTTTTTTTGTTTCTTCAACACTTTTCCTCTTTTACTGCGAAAGCTGGATATGACTAGACGAAATGAAAAAAACCGTTCGCCGACTGCAATACAAAAGATATCCGTTAGCTTTTCCGTCAGTTATGCCGTTTTATACTCTGAACCCAAGCGTAAGCGCTGTGGAAGTGGAACAGAGAAATCACCCCACCGAACGCTTCCGCAGCAGTTTCAAAGAAGTGGTTTTGAAATGAAGAAAAATGGAGAAATATTGAAGCGGTGTCTCTCAGTGGACGCCCCCGCAACAGCTCTGCACATAAATGAAGAATGAGGCAGAGAAGAATGTAGAAGACAGGGGAAAGAGTGATGAAAAATGACGTAATTTAGCCAAAATTTGTATGCGCGCATGTCGCCTCTGACCCAGAAAAAGCCCCAAGCAGGTCAACAGGAAGTTTGAGGATTGTAGACAAACATAAGCTGAGCATCTTACGGGCACGCGAAAAGTTTGGCGTTGCAGCAAGGTTCAACTGACAACTTCATCATGGGGTGAGCACGGATTGCACGAACAATCGAACACTAGATAACTTTCTAAAAACAGCGCTGACAGCAGGTACGTGAAAGAATTCGTGTTTGCGAAATCAATGCTGCAGTCCATGCTCGAAAGCAGACGCGGGTGGCCACGTGCAAGCAGCTTAACCTTGACACTTCATTTTTGTGTTTTTAAAGACGTAGTCTTTCTTGGGGACCTTCGACGCAAAAATGTTTGGTCTGTCCGTTTGTACATTTGCCTGTTTGTCCACTCTTAACGGTTCCGGGTACCCTAAACAGCACCACCCATTGCCCGAAACGACCAACCCCATCCACAGCACCTACCAATGTTTCTCAAAATGCAGCGTTCATACTTGTGTGATTGGCAAGTAAAAAGCAATTATTGCGCATATCTGAGGCACCATAACAACACGTATATATTTTTATGTGCATCTTTTACTAGAAAAGGCATACAGAAGTAGTTCTAAGGACCGCAGTGTTTATCACGCTGCGCTGACCATGCAACGCTTGCTCGAAAAGGCGAGTGTTTCCAACGCTGCTAAGACGACACGGTGGGGGCACCTACCCGTCGCCTTGCGTTCGACAGACCTTATCACCTACGAAACGCACGCGCACGCCGCCGCGCTTCGTTTTCCAAGGTAACCGCCTGATAGCGCTCATGTCTCACGTGTGACGTGACTTGATGCGTTCGTTCGCCTCCGCTACACGCTCGAGGCACTCTAACGCAGCGCCTCCAGATTACCATTCACCTAGTTTCTTGCGCAGAACATCAAATAAATGTTTGTTCACTCTCTGCACACGCAGTACTATCGTCTTTCGACGACTTTTGCAGGCTAACATGCAGATACAGGGCCAATTTTTATTTCCCCATGTTGTATCGTACGTTCTCACCAAAACGACGTTCAATCAGTGTTACCAGCCGGATAAATTATGTATTATTACCCTGAAACAAATCATTGGCCAGCATCCGACATTTTTACACATGCATTTTAACTTTTTGGGTGGAGGGGGGGAGGTTAAATTAACTGCATTGATTGATTGATTGATTGAACGTTTATTATCATTTGTCACATGAGGTTTACAAACACTGATTGGACCCATAGCCTGAGGCTAGTGTAGGGTCCAATGAGAAAAGTAATGGACAGAAGCGTGAAATACCAATTGCACATAATACATATACAGACACTGTAAATATACACATATAAAGAGTAGAGAAGTCTTTCTCTTCTTAAACAATCTGGTCGCACCAAACAAAACTGCATGTGTGCATACAAAAAGTTATGACAGATAACTTCGTGGACACACCCAAAAACATTAGTTAAAATACATAAAGAACATCAAACTATCTCAAGTTTTAGTTAGAAGGAAAAAAAAAGCTAGGTTTACAAGATTCACCAGCGTATATTTATACAAATGTAAGTGCTTACCACCAAAGAGAAAAAGAAGTATTTACAGCTTACTCAAAAATTGATTTTTTAGTTTTACCGCAGCATTGTGTGATGTCTTCAGTTCAGTGGGCAAACTATTCCAGATCTTTATCCCTGTGAATTGCAATAATCTCTCACCATAAACGTTATTTCTTGGCGCCAAGTTAACGTTACCGAACGTCAGGCTTCTAGTAGGGCGGGAAGAGGAAAAAAATAACGAGCAATCAAATGGGCTATTGTATTTTACGATACTGTTAACACAAACGGTCATCTTATAGTCACGCAAAAGATTGAAGGGTAGTATTTTTAGCGATCGGAATAACGGCCGGCTTGGCTCGTTGTACTTACTCTGATTTATTATTCTTATAGCACGCTTTTGTAGCCTTCGAAGGGGATCCCGATAAGAATCATAAGTCCAGGCCCACGATTCCATGCAGTAGATTAAATGACTATGAATGAAAGCAAAGTAAAGCGCCCACAAAATGCTTTAATCAAAGTAGCCTCTAGCTTGTAAAAGCGCGTGGCAGCCGGAAGCCAGCTTTACACCGACGGCATTTATTTGACCTGCCCAGTGAAAGTAAATATCTAGTATAATCCCGAGGTATTTAAACGTGTCCGTACGTTCTAATATGCAGTTGCCAATTTTTATCTGAATATCTTCGTAACTAATTAATTTCATATGGGAATAAATTATAATGTACTTCGTTTTTTAGCATTAACCGTTAACCTGTTAGCAAAAAACCACTGGGAATTTTTTTTCAATTCTGCGTTTACTTGTCTTTGTAATTCAAGAACATTGTCAGCCGTACATATTAATGCTGTATCATCAGCATACATAATAATTTTGGAAGAGCTTAATACATGAGGCAAGTCATTGATATAAAGGGAGAAGAACAGCGGCCCGAGAACCGATCCCTGTGGCACCCCTGTGCTCAGATATTGCAGTGCATTCATTGTACCATTATGCCCTGGTTGGTTACCTGGGAGTTTGCTTCAGCTACTCATTATGCTTCTGTGCCATTTCAATTCAATGGCTTTCCCGGCTGCATTTTAGCCATGATTGTGGCTTTTTGCAAATTTTGTAAACAGGACTGATTGTGTAAAACTAATTTTGGTTTAGTTTATTAAGCACAAATCACACCTTGATAACAAACAAATGATGTCTAACACTTTCACGTTTCACTTTACGCAAATCGTAACTCAGCTCTAGGCACACATTTCTCTTGAAATAGCGTACTCCAGCGCTAGGCCATTGTTTCATAAACTTTCCCCCTTTTCCTGGCTTAATTCTTTGCTCTGGCGTATACCCATCACTCAATTCTACTTAATGGAGGCCTGCTTTCGTTTTATACACAGAAAGTAAGCTGCAGCATTTTTACAGCTTTAATAAGTAGGCGTTTTGGCGTGCACCCTACAGGTTACATGCTACCATGCCTTTTATTCTTTGTGAAAATGGCTCGACAAAAAAGGGGTCTTAAGGGCATGTTAGATTAATCCCTCTCATAAATTATTGATTAGGCTCGAGCAATCATTGTGGGCTTCCTACGTGCATCCGGTGTGGTATGCGAGTCTCCATTAATCCTGATACATGAGCATGTAAGAGTTCACGTTGCTCGGGAGGGAGTAGCCACGGAATATTTTTGTCACTGAAATGATGCTGCCCCACTTTCTTTAGTTTCTTTTAGGTAACTTTTTATCTTCTTTCGGAGAAAGTGTAGATATTAACATTGTAACAGCTTTATAGCACATAAACACTACCAGGTTGAGTAGAACCAGAAAAGGAGAGATAATTGCTTCACGGATAGCTCAAAATTATTTCCAGATCTCTTTCACACAGGAAAAATGGAGGCGTGATATCTTTGGTGTGTTTGCAGCTGGCGTACTGCATTTCTTTCTATTTTTTTGTCATTCTTTATTCATTTCGTGTTTTCTTTCTTTTATTCCTTATGTTCCTTCTATCCTTTTTCCCGGCTTCTTATCTTCTTGATTTCCTTCTTTGTTGCTTGCTTTTAGTTCCTTCGTCCCTTCTTTCATTCTTTCTTTGTGTACTTTCATCTTTTTTTCTGTCTTTTCTTCTTCACTAGTTTTTTATTTCACTTTATTCTCATGACGCAATACTCTTCTTTCTCTTATCCTTAAGCATTTTTCTCTTGTATTCGGCAATGATCCATCATATTTGTTTCCGTCCTCCATGCTAACTATAAACTTTCATCTTCGTTCGAGAGACTCAAATTATAGGTCGCTAAAGACAAAAGCGACGGTGATGTGTCTATCGACACAAAATGTGGCAACGTCAAATGACAAGTAAATTGGGAGAAAGATCATATTGTTATATGAGAAGTGACTGATCACCGAGGAACCAATTATCGAGAGAGCGCCATATATTAGAAAATGCCACACACAAACATGCATTTGACCAGTGCATGTATGAACACCGTAACATAGAACAATCGCTGGCATCATGTTTCTAGGGTGCGATTTTCAATACAGTATGCCGAACTGCTAAGCCTTTCTTCACAAACATTAAGTGACTCTATTCAAACTTCGTGATTTTAGTGCTTCCTTCTATCTTTGTTTGTGAGTGTGTTGCAGTGCTGTAAGTTACGTTGTCTACGTCGTCTTCTTGTACATGGCAATGTAGTGATTTTGTTACACCAGACAGCTGTACTCTCCTGAATTGTTGTTACTTGTATGCAATAAACTTCCCTGTTTCGACCTTCGCTGATACAAAACGCAACCGTGTTGCCAGTCTTTAAACTTCCGGCCAAATAACTGGTAATCGAGTAAACAATTTTTAATCATTCACTATTACACTATTCATTACCTGAGGACACAGAGTTTCATACAATAAAACCTATAGAGATGAATCTGGCACTGGGATCGTCAACTTCTTTGGGAATTATGAAGTACAGGCTTCGGATTGGACTGCGTTTGCGAGCGAACTGTACAAATCTTTTTCTTCGGTTTTGGTTGCGTTCATCGCGCAGCGTGGGTAGGGGAGTGCGGTGCAGAGCACTGAATCAACGTCTTTGTTGTTGAAAGAGGCTGAAGAGCACTGAGTCTGAGATACAATGTGACATTTGAGATTTATGAGTGGTATTTAACAATTTAGGTGAAGCGTCGTCCATTCACCGTTGCTCATAGATGTAGCATCCCATGCTGGTGCAGAATATTACATCGAGTTTATTTGTTTTTTAAGCGCGTCTTGCCAAAATTTATTTATATCGACTGTAAAATGACGGTGAAGCCAAGTAGACGCACCGTCACACTCTTTTAAGTCTATTCGATATCGAAACCAGACGTATGTCTGAGGTAGAACACTTGTACAGACGCACCCGACATTGCAGCAGACGATGCGTTAAGCAATTTCGACCTATTACTGTTCTGCAGTTCCATAAATAGATAATGTGCACATTTGAGAGAAACTCTAGCATGTTTGTTTTCAAGTGCTGTAAACAATACTAAATTATATCTTGATGCCAAATCTAGAACGCATTGGCAGAAAAATGCATATACTGGAGATTAAAATTGGCCAGGTATCGCTTCTAGCTCAGGATCACGGAAACATTTTCGATGATATTTACTCACAAAAAATGAAAAATGAAGCAAGTCCTAATTGATTACAATACGAAAGCACTTTGTTTTACACTCGGCAAACAAGCGTCGCGAATCTCAAGAACGTGATCTATCTGAAGCAGATTCGAAACGTGTACCTCGCATAATTTCCATGGGGGTGCAAGCGCCGCTGAAGGAGCTCGCGTAGAAACTAGCGCTATATTTCCCTATGTGTGTTATTGTATGAAACTCTATGTCTGAGGGTCAATGATGAGGCCCAAGAATGCAGTTTCTTTAGGGGCGAAGGTCATTGTGGTCTAAATCAGTGTCTCGTCCTACCGGTGTGCACGGTAGCGCCTTCCTTGTCGTACAATAGATGGCGTTGTGTGTATATGTCCTTGGAAATAATGTCATCAGATGGTGTTAGTGGTTTTACTATAGCTGATGATTTTTAGAGCTGACAGACAGACAGACAGACAGGCAGACAGGCAGACAGGCAGACAGGCAGACAGACAGACAGGCAGACAGGCAGACAGGCAGACAGACAGACGGATGGACGAATGGACGGATGGACGGACGGACGGACAGACAGACAGACAGACAGACAGACAGACAGACAGACAGACAGACAGACAGACAGACAGACATATGGACGAATGGACGCAAGAATATACGGACGGACGGACGTTCCGCCCCACTCATCATCATTCACTCCATCGATATACAGTGATTTACTCATGAATTTGGAGTGGGTGCAAAGTTAGGTATTTTAAAATCAACAATGCAAAAGCAATCTAAGTAATCAAGGTAGGCATAAATTCGAATGACTGATAAGCTAAAGCTGGCTTGTAGATCAGTAATCAGCCGCTATCCGCCCATGGTGTCTGCAAGCTTGTTGATACGAAATGTTTATATGTGTTACTACCTTGTCTAGATATGCAAGGATGAACGACTGTTGCTTCACCCAAAACAAAAAATGTTAGGGAGAAATTCAAGCCATTAACGGCATGGCATCATGGTTCCCAAGACGAACTCTTCCGATTCTACAATGTAGTTGTTAGTGCAATGTAGTAACTCTTCTGATTCTACAATGTACTAATTGTTAGTGCAGCATAAATGTAAAAAAATGATGGTTGATGAGTAGGAAGATTGTCTTCCCTATAATGGGATGATAGCACTAGCTTCTCTCTAATACGATTGTTTGTTACGAAAAAGTGTTTAACAATTTATAGCACTCTGTACGGTACTATGGGAGAGCTTGTCGTGACGACGACAATTTCCCATTCGATTCTTTTTTTATCATTGTGACACTGTCCGTTCTACGGTACCTGCCCAGTACGTACCTGGCTGCTCTTTTTGGATACCTTCTATTTAAGAATTGAGACTGGCTTCCGATGGATCCCATAATTTGCAGGCGTACTTTATTATTGGTCTAACACATGTAGTAAACGCATACCATTTTGATTCAACTTCGCGACATCTTAGGTTTTGTTGAACAAAGTTCAGCTCCCGTCCAGGCTTACCAACTGTCTCACTGATGGGCGCATTCCATGAGCAGTCAGCAGAAAACACGATGCCTAGGTACTTAGAGACATTAACTGTAGTAAGGAACTGCTTATTTTATAATAGTTATTTATCAGTAGTTTTTTCTTTCTACTAAAACACATAAAGATGCACGTTTTCGCGTTTAAACACATGTTTCATTGTTTACACCAATAATATATTCTCTTCAAGTCTCCCTGTAATGCTTACGCATCTTGGTCGCAAGATGTACCTCGGTACACCAGCCCCGCCACGGTGGTCTAGTGGCTAAGGTACTCGGCTGCTGACCCGCAGGTCGCGGGATCAAATCCCGGCTGTGGCGGCTGCATTTCCGATGGAGGCGGAAATGTTGTAGGCCCATGTACTCAGATATGGGTGCACGTTAAAGAACCCCATGTGGTCGAAATTTTCGGAGCCCTCCACTACGGCGTCTCTCATAAATATATGGTGGTTTTGGGACGTTAAACCCCACAAATCCATCAATACCTCGGTTCACCACGCAGTGATTCGGGAATAGTGGCAAGGAGGATGTAATACCCAAATTTACATCACTTATGTATCTCAAAAATATTATAGGTTCCAATTCAGAGCCCTGAGGGACTCGTGAGGTGGCGTTTACGTATCTAGATTTTTTGCCATTATTAACAACACACTGGCTGCGCTCCGATAAGAAATTTTCAATCTATTTCATAACATCTCTATGTATACCTATTTGTCGTAGCTTGTAAATAAGAAGGGTATACATAACCGTGTCGAAAGCCTTTTGAAAATCTAAAACAAACTATCTATCTGGCCCTTAGCATCAATTTTACTCCGTTTATCATGATAGAATTCTACAAGTTGTGTAGTGCAGGACAAGCCCTTACAAAAACCATGCTGTAGTTTAATTAGGATATTGTTCTTAGTGCCGTGACTCATGATGGCTGAGTAAACTATATGTTCCATTAATTTACTTACAATACATTTCAGGGAGACGGGCCTATACTTCTGTACATCTTTTTTCGAACCCTTTTTATGAATTGACACAACGTGGGCTATCTTTCAGTCATCCGGCAATTCACTAGCACGAAGCGACTGCGTAAAGATAACGAGAAGATAAAGAGAGATGGTCGCAGTCCAGTGCTTTAACACGTGAGGCGAAATACCGTCAGAATCAACTGCCTTAGTTTCGTCCGATTGCTCCAATAACTTTTTGATACCGGACACGCCGAGTTCCACCTGCGTCAGAAGTAGCACATTGCTAGCAGTTGTTTTTATAGTGTCGGGTTTCACTGGAAGAAATACTGAATGAAAGAAGTCATTTAGATATGTTGCCTTTGATTCGTTATTCGTAACAATTTGGTTATTGCAAACGATTTCTGGAATGCCCAGATCACTTCAACCGAAGCCCTTTAAATAATTCGAAATAACCGTAGGATTGGTTTTCAACCTTTCATTAAGTCTCTTGAAATAATTTTCTTTTGCGCTCTTACTCGTGAGCTTGTAATGAAGCGTTATTTGTGCCAATCTCTCATACTGAGCTTTGCTCCTAGTTTTCTTATACTTCGCGAAAATCTGTTTTTTAGTATAATTTGTATAATGAATGATGTTACCGAAGTTTTTTTGTTTTGTTTTTTAAGCTTTGAAAAATGTACGTGTGGTATATGTTCCTTCACAAGCTCACCCAATTTCACTTTAAACGTATTCCACAGCTCATTATTGTTACAATTGTCCGCTAAGCATTCAAACGTTGGTGGGTATTCAATCAGTTTTTGGTTGATGCTTTTATAATTCCCTTTCACATAAAGAAATTTAAGCATCAGCGTCGGCATTTTTCTGAATTTAGTGATTGGTATCGACAAGTTGTTAGATAGAACTTTGGCCCAAAATCGTCTTCAGAAATCATCTGTACACAGAATATTGAAAAGTTTTTTTTTCAATATTAACATTTACTGGCTAAGTGCCTAAACTAGGCACATTGACAGGCAAGGTAGGCAAGGTAACGTAGCCATAGAACACAAGGTAGCGATTAAACACATACATTCTAAATATATTGTAGCAATTAGTATGAAAAAAAATTCATTAAAGCAGACAAAAGTACATTGAATCGATAGAAGCCGACAAAGTTTAAGCACCACTTACAACAACATTCCATAGAAGCAAGAATGGAAAGCTTTCCCGGCCTGGGAATAACCCACTCCGGTCTGTAGGGAATTACCCAACAAATCCGTGTTGGTGTTCGGTAAGATTCTCCAAAGGGGCCTATTGATTTTAGCCGCCGCTGATTTGGTGTAGACGAGATCCACGACTTCTGATTGACGCCAGTTCCTTAGCTGATTTAGACTGCCAATCATGGCTTGCTGAAACGATTGTTTACTTGACTCACGTAGAATGTTTATGATGTATTGCCTTACCTGCCCATCTCCTTTTTCAGCAAGTTTCTTCATAGGAACCCACTCTAATTATTTGGGATTTTGTCTTAGAGAATCACGAACGCTCCCCAAAGGTGTACCTGATTGACAGCACGGTAAACTAAACACTTCTATTCAACAACCCTACGACATCGAATGAACACGGAAACATAAAAATAACAGCAGACAAGCTTATAGACCTCACATATCAGCAGGATAAACAACCCAGGCTTTTTAAGTAATTTTAATCTTTATAAGGAATTATGATGGAAGCTCGGCTCATAGACCTGTATCTCAAGTTTCTAATATAGAATGCTTCATCTAACTAAAGGTTTATTTATTGCCTCTCTGTTCATAGATTATTTGTATTTAAAATAAATGATGTAGAACAGCTTGAAATGCAGTGATCCGTAAAATGTGTTCCTGCTAAGCTACGTAATGTAGTCTATCACACATTGATGTCAATGTAAACTTGTTCTACACAGATGTTCTCTTTTTTTTCGTTGTTCTGGTGTTAATTTTCTGTTTCGGTGTTGTGGCGGGACGGACGCCAACAAGTCTAGGCCCTAAGAAGCTACCTCAAGAGCAGCCGCACAACAAGAGCGAACAAGATGAGGAACAATGCACGCCGGGTGGCAGTCGTGAAATAGTGGTGTCTTCAACAGCTTCTGTGACATTGACTAATCTGCTGTGACGTCAACATTACATGCTTTACAATTGGAACGTCACACGGGGCCTAGATTTACAGCATACCAGCGGGGACGTGGCGAGGTGCTGCCAGCTGGAATATGCACTCGCGCTCACTTTCAAACCGACGTAACACCTTAAAGCTAACATCGGTCAATAATTATTTGTCAGGTGTGCACCCTATAGAGGTAATCAAGCAGTGCAAGTACAGATTTTAGTTTTGGGGCCAGGAGTACTTGAATAGTAAAACCTGCACCATTGTACGTGTCTCGACTTTCGTTCATAGATATGTGTGTTCGTAGTCCTGACAGATATGTATGTTCGTAGTGCTGTGCTCTACGAATGGTGCGTTGAGTAAAGCAAAACATTGGCCATTTCGTGCGGCAAGGTTTTCATATGACCTGAACTGCAACGCCTCTCATGCGAGGTACTCTCATTCTACGCTGTCTTCAACGCTGCCACGAGAGCGATTACAGTTTGCGAGTACTGTCATGTTTGTCGGCTTACCTGTTGTTGCTACGAGGCAGTAGAGCAAAATAAAGGGTAACGTCCGTGAATGATGTCCCTTTCCCAATGCTTTCGCACACCTCTGCCGAATAGATTCGCATTACTCTCGCTTCCGATATCATTATTTCTTGTTTAGCTAATGCCAGGGCACCCGGCGTTGCCGCTGAAAGCTACTAAGAAAAAGGCTGGGTGGAAGCGGGGATTTCATTTATCTCGGGTGACAGGGGAGCCTTGGTAATAGTCCTCGGCATGTGTTGTGATGTGTACTATAAAGAGATGTGTTTGCGAATACCGTTGGGAAGCACTGTTCTGCCCGAAGCACGATAGCACAGGGGAATAGGGGCAGGTGTATGGATTAGTTCTGTTGACGCAAGGTCCAGGTGTCCTGTATTGCGCTCCACAAGGAGGACGCACGTACGCGTATTGTGGTGGCATGAGGACATAAATGGCACAATTAGCGGGAATCACTTGCTTCGTTTCTGAATACATTTATGCCGTGCAAATCTGTGAGTTGTGGTGGTGGCTTCGTTCATCTCGACCCAGCACTGGCGAAAAGGTATGGGAGAGTTTATGACACAAATGAATAATTGATTGATTGATTGATTGATATGTGGGGTTTAACGTCCGAAGACCACCATATGATTATGAGCGACGCCGTAGTGGAGGGCTCCGGAAATTTCGACCACCTGGGGTTCTTTAAAGTGCACCCAAATCTGAGCACAAGGGCCTACAACATTTCCGCCTCCATCGGAAGTGCAGCCGCCGCAGCCGAGATTCAAACCCGTGACCTGCGGGTCAGCAGCCGAGTACCTTAGTCACAAGACCACCGTGGCGGGGCGACCCGAATGACTACAAGGAAATAATAATAATAATAATAATAATAATAATAATAATAATAATAATAATAATAATAATAATAATAATAATAATAATAATAATAATAATAATAATAATAATAATAATAATAATAATAATAATAATAATAATAAAATCAAAAAAGAAGCATAATGACGTATTTCAAACAGTGCATTGTGGAAATAGGGTGTGAGAATAGAAGAAACTAATGTTTTTGTTGCTTTGACACACTTTCCAGTTAATCGGTGGCAGTAAATGCATTGGTGTTTATTGGCATGAGTACCACCGCACCAAGCGCATCACTCAGAAAGCGTAAGACGCGGCCTGTACGTGTCCAAGCGTTTGGGCAGTTCACAAATGTTCTATTGTCTGTGAGGACTCTCTTCAAAGAACTTCTCTGCATCTGAATTTGTTGGTGGTGTACCACAAGTGGTGACACAAGGAAAGAAGTGTACATTTAAGGACTCGATTTCTTCGTTACACACATTAGTGATGAGATCTAACAGGCAATTGTTGCAAAGAAACTTTAGAGGATGTTATTAGAAGTAATTGTATTGTAGCGGTAATGCCTTATTTTGTCTATACGTCACAACCTGGCATCAGGCTGGTGAACGGCTACGCTTGATAACGAGCGAAAACCAGAAAGAGTGGTGTCGAAGCGAATAAGGAAACCGATAAGGAATTGAAGTCCCGGTTAACTTAAACTGTGGTGTAAACTGAGACTTAAATTGTGATGGGCAACTCTCCCATACCGCATGGAACAGCGTGATTTCCGCACATCCAGATTATGTTCGGACATTATCAGTTAGCTGGTAGCTTAGTTGGTGCCTTTTCAGATGGCGCTACAGCAAGCAGGGCAGGTCGTCTCGACATCAGCGCACATACTGCCCATTCTGCGTCTTTCTTCTGGCTTCTGTGGCCATGCCATTTTGAAGTGACGCTTTTTTGTTCACTCAAGTTTCAAGCTCTTGCGTCAATGAAGATGGCATCGAAATACTGGGAGGTGTTTTCAATAGGTAGAACATGTTATCTACCGAACTGCTGTCGTGGCTGTCTGAGTTGTCCGGAGCGTGCACCGTTTTTCCTAGTGCCATCCAACAGTGTTGCCCTGGATTGTGGCAGCCAGCGATTCCGAAGGAAGACTGAATTAAAATGCTTACGGACTATGACTGCGCGAAGTAGTTTTCAAATGACATGACTTCAACCGCATATCACGCCGTGGTCAAGGGAAGAGTGCATATACGTGACGTGCCAAAATCGCCTGTGTTCTGAACTTTCCTAAGTACCTCGGACAACCGAGTAAACCTGGAAAGCCACCCGGAAGAGAGAACATCTTAGGCAAGCATGTAAACGATGTCGGCAAGCCATCCAGCACCTACTCGCCAACAATACTTGCGACAGCATTTAGTACGTTCCCAAAGCGAGATGAGCTAACATTTTGATTGCCATGTCGTGTTATTGTTGAATACGTCGTGGATATAGCACGCACATTTGTTTAGGTCGAAATTTTATATGCATATCTTTCAAAATTAAGCATGACATGATTGCGTATTTGGGGGGAACTGCTGAGATTTCGTGAGATGTGACCACACATTGCGAGACCATGTCGTCGGCACCTGCGCAAAATGTTATCGCACCGCGATATTTTAGATCTAAGCGTTAGGGCAATGAAAAAGCACTCGACTCTTTTTGACAATCACAGCATGTTCGCGTTGTCTTGCCTAGAAGAAACGGGTTAGCAAATAGGTAATTCAAAATTTTCTACAAGGCGTCAGCACCACATGATTGCACAGGGCGCATAGTAACGAGAACAGTATATTGAAAAGATATATTGGTCTTGTAGGTCACTAGAGACGCTGACTGATTGATTGATATGTGGGGTTTAACGTCCCAAAACCATGCACTCTATGATTATGAGAGACGCCGTAGTAGAGGGCTCCGGAAATTTAGACCACCTGGGGTTCTTTAACGTGCACCCAAATCTGAGCACACGGGCCTACAACTTTTCCGCCTCCATCGAAAATGCAGCCGCCGCAGCCGGGATTCGAACCCGTGCCCTGCGGTAGAGACGCTGACTAGTACCCATAATGGACAAAAAAATAAATTGTCTTAATTATTGTATATCGATAGTACATGTACATAACAAATGAAAACTGTAGTTGAATTGGTTAAACACGGTAAGTACTAGACAACCTGTATAGTTTCATTTGGCGATGTGCTTTTATGAAAGGGTATTAGCATGGAATATTACGCTAGCGTGAACAATGATATGCTGCCAAACGTCGTGAATAGGAGGGCTCATATCACGCGCTCTTGTGGTGTGATGTTTCGGAGCAAAAAAAAAACAGGACATAATCGATTACTTGAAGGAAGGCATTGCGCAGAAATATTTTCAATATGGACATCATCAGTCATTAGAGATTATGTCGAATTCCGTTTTTACTGGGCAGCTGGGCCATTGCTTCGAAGTTATGCGCAAATTTTCTACTCATTACGCACTCATAAAATATTCTGACTCGATGTCTTATGAAAACAATAGTGAAGACAAAATGTAGACCTCCATAATTGATGTTAAAATGCTCAGTTTTTCGTGTATTAAAAATTGTAAGGTTAATGTAGAATGTGCTTACGTTCACAACGAACAGTGATGTTTACTGAACCCTCAAATGCAATAAATGAAAAACTCAGTGTTGATGAAGCGCCAACAATTTTCTTAAATGCGAAGCATTTGTGAGTGAACTTCGGCGACATTGAACGTATCTATCTATCTATCTATCTATCTATCTATCTATCTATCTATCTATCTATCTATCTATCTATCTATCTATCTATCTATCTATCTATCTATCTATCTATCTATCTATCTATCTATCTATCTATCTATCTATCTATCTATCTATCTGTCTGTCTGTCTGTCTGTCTGTCTGTCTGTCTGTCTGTCTGTCTGTCTGTCTGTCTGTCTGTCTGTCTGTCTGTCTGTCTGTCTGTCTGTCTGTCTGTCCACCTACGAATTTTAGCTCTCCTGGTCGTTTGGGTGATGGTATAGATACCAAAATTGGTATGACATAACATGACTACATGGCGAACATAACTGACTAGTCATAACATGAAAATCATGACATGCAACTCATCAGTCACATGATTTATATTTCATGGTCTCGTTGCTCTTGCGGTGGTTCCGTTTACGTGACAGATGACTGCACTGAGAACATAAGCGACAGACCCTGACGTGGAAGTTATCGCATGCATGTCATGTAAGTCATGACTACGCGCTACGCTCATGGTGTGCTCGTGGTTGTTTCGCTAGCTTCAAATATACCCAATTTGGCATTGTGGAAAGTGAATAAATGACAACAGTATCTGACTGGTGCAAACATGAAAATCATGATATGCGTGGCATGTAAAACGCGATTACATGCTACGATCATCGCGTGCTCGCTGCAGTTTCGCTAGCTCCACATATACGAAATTTGGTATTACGTGATGTGATTGGGTGATGAAGGTAAATGACACGTCCTTACATAATAATTATGATATGCATGTCATGTAAAACATGGCTACATGCTACGCTCAAAGCACGCTCGCGGCCCTATAGCTAGCTCCATATACACCAAATTTGGTATCACGTGACGTGAATAGACGACGAAGGTAAACGACCTGTACAGACATGATAATCTTGACATGCGTGTAATGTAAAACATGACTGCAATTAAACTATACTCATAGCATGCTCGCGGCCGTTTCGCTAGCTCCACATATACTAAATTTGGTACGACGTGACGAGAATAGACGATGAAGCTAACGCGTCCAAACATGATAATCGTGACATGGAAGTCATGTATGGCCTAATTCACGACCACATCCTAACGTTGTGTTGGTTTTAAAGTAACATATCTACCTCCCTCATTTGTGTTTCGCATGCCATTGATTTCCGCTGTACGTGGGATCTGCTCTTTTTTTAGTACTAGAGGGTGTACTCATTTTTTACGTGTCCTACTGAAACTCGAAGCAGTGCTTGTTGACTTGAAGTGGACTTGAAGTTTTATGTGATCTGTTCAAGAGGAAATACCCGGCGGGGCATGCGTAAGTGATTGTTCGCTTTTATCGTGTTGACGAAGACACGTTGTGGACGATAACACAGTTTAATGCGTTCTATGTTGCTTCTCGACATGTTTACATTGCAACAAGTTATTTTGAAAGAAGGTCTAAGGTAGGTAACGGCAGAAACAAATATTTTTTTTTCCAAAATGAGTACGCTACCACTTTCTCGGCAAGATTGTCCAGATCTCTTTCATTGTGATGCACGGTGGAAGCAACAGTTACAGTAAACATATCACTCGGACTAAGCTTTCAAGAAAAGATGGAGTCAGTGCGCGGTCTCTCAGACTTTCCAGGTCCATGCCTTTCTTGAGGCCAACATAAGTTTTTGAATGGTCAGTGCCAGAGCCAAAATGCAAACAAACAAACCACCCTGAGTGCAGTGTGTCCACTGTCATAACAAGGCTCAGCGCCTGGATCTTCAGGAAAACGTGGTATGACAATATTCAGGATGGAAGACAATATGTGGGCGCATAAAATATATCGTGACAGCCACTGAGCATCTCTCAAAGCAGCCTTTAATGCTAGCGCTGCCAATTTTCACACATGTGTTTCAGTGCGATTTGCAACTTGATGTCGTGGACATCTACGTAAGGCATCTACGTAAGGCTACGTGTTCTGGCAGTGCCCCTCATTACACATTTCTAAGCGCATGACCGAAGTTGAATGAAGCTCTGCACTCGGGAGCTCAGAGCTTGCACATTCAATCAGGACTGTTCAGAGAGCCCGCGACGGGTCGATGAGGCTTGGCCTACCCGTTGTGAAGTGGGAGCATCCCGCTGCTCTAACTTCTTGATGCAGTGCTCCTATGGACCTCAATAAAGTTTTGTGTCTGTCAGTCTCATAAATTATAGGCGCGTGACGTCATGTCGGCGATCCTTCACCCACGGTGTCAATGCTACGTTGCAAATCACTTGGCTAACTCTGTGAACGTTGGAACCACAAGATCGAGTGCCCTATGCTCTTCTCAAGATTACTGGACTTGGCTTCTTCGCTCCTTTGTTTCTAGGCACGCCTCGGGTGCCTACGCAATTGCCGAACGTTCTCGGTATTAAAACCTCGGCAGGATGTTTACACTAGAGAAATAAAGGTGATGGCAACACCAATAAAAATACATTATTCACTTTACCTCACAGTTCTCTAACCTTAGGGCAACGTAGTTATAGGCGGAGAGGAGATGGCATAATTTTGTTACACATAGTAAATATGCATGCAACATATTTACGGTAAATGTAGGCCAATTAACATTGAATTATGTGTCATTAGCGTATTTTTCAGCAGTAATGGATTGTATATATTGATTTATTCTCTACAGTAGTATAAAAATCTAATCTAATTGAAGCGCTAAGATGCAGTAATTTACCATACTTATGATTAAAAATTGAAACTTTCAGTAGATCAATATTACGGGGATCATCTCATGTCTTCTATAGCTAATATGAAGTTGTTTATCTATAACGTCTAAAGGTAATTGTCTTTATTCGAGACAACGTGTAGTACATAGCTCCTTAGGAAGAAATAAACGTCGCGACAACAAACAAGGTCGAATAATGAAATACGGTGACTTGTGAAGGACGCACCACTACACTAGGTCACTGAAACGGAAAATAAAATCGTCCTTCAAGCATCTTTTTTGTCCCGTCTGTACTTCAGAGCAAAATATTCTCACTGTCCGTGTCCTGAAACTGGGATGGCTTATTGCTCTCCCATAGTAGAGTACGTCGTGCTCAAAATTGTCCAACGTTTGTTCTAAACGCACAATGTTGTGTCCAGTACTGGGCCAGGAGGTTAACTGAAACAGCTATACGCTTTTCCATAGTAGAGCATATCGTATTCAAAATTGTCGAACATTTTTGGAGGCGAAGCAGCTGGTCGACTCCCGTGTGTAACGCCACACGTGCGTGCCAACGTACCAACCCGCCGCAACGCGTTACCCTCACCGCTAGTGACGGATTGGTGCCAGTAGGTCATTCCGCTGCTGCACCATGACGTCACGTTCCTCTCGCAAGTTTTTCTCGCAGGTGCGCACCGAAGTCACTCTCTCTCTCTTTCACCCGCAGCATGCTCGCCGCAGCACCCGCAGCTGCCCGCTCCTCCACTCACTCGCAACGCACTTCTCCCTCGCTTCGTCTTATCCTCCACCCGCAACGCTTCACCACACGTCGAGTGGAAACACTCTTTGGGCTCGTTTATCTGCAATGAAATTTGCATGGAACCCAACCTGCCTCCCGTGTCTTTGGGTCTCAAAGACATGTTGATTGATTGATATGTGGGGTTTAACGTCCCAAAACCACTATATGATTATGAGAGACGCCGTAGTGGAGGGCTCCGAAAATTTAGACCACCTGGGGTTCTTTAACGTGCACCCAAATCTGAGCACACGGGCCTACAACATTTCCGCCTCCATCGGAAATGCAGCCGCCACAGCCGGGATTCGAACCCGCGCCCTGCGGGTCAGCAGCCGAGTACCTTAGCCACTAGACCACCGCGGCGGGGCTCAAAGACAGGTTTACTCGTGTAGACGCCACACCGAGTTTCGCTTCAAACCATTCTTCCAGCACCCGCGGCGATGCCCGTTTTGATCGTGTCAACGCCGTGCGCACCGCTGCTGATTCGCATCCTATCGGAGTTTCTTTCGGGGAAGTGGAAATCATTGTTTCTGCTAGGCAGTCTGTTCTGCCGTTTAAGTCACACTGCAAAACTCGATGCCATGGTGCCTACTTAATTTCACGCGTACCTATTCACTTACTTACGTCTCGGCTTGACCGGTAGCACTCTCTGTTGACCTAGTTGGTTATTGGCTTGACCTTCAACGCCTTTTTCCGATTCATGTTTGTAAGGACTTGACCTGTAGCGTCCACTTTGTTCTGTTTTGTTGTTTTGAGTGCGATGCCAAGTGCAACTGTGAGTGCCTTCGCCCCTAAAGTGCTCCGATCATGAAAAGTTGCTCCATTCTATTGAACTTCCGGATAAAATACAGAGTTTTATTTTCTAGTTTGATTTCAGAAAAAGATCACCACCCAAGCCTTCCGTACAAGTGAATAATCACCAAATAATGAAAAGTGCGCCCAAGGTGTTTAGCAGTGGGATCAACCCGACGTAGCACTGAAACATTTCACAATTATTGATTACATGTTCGTGCTTCTTAATGGGGTTATATACGCTTTTGGCTTGGGCTTACCGCATTGTTTATTTTACGAGCCGCACATTGTACCTCGCCCGATCACGGTCATTTAAGAGCGTAGTGAACGGTGAAATGCATTTCACAGTGCGCGAATCAGAGTGGTTGTTTTCGAACCACAGGTGGTCACAGACGTCGCAGCCGAAGCCAACGTACCGCTGCAGAAACTCCCGCCAAAAGCTGGTGTTCGCACCGGCAAACAAGCTTCCGCAAATATCACTTTGACGCCGCAACGACGATGCAAGCGTTTGACGAAATGGTTTGCAAGATCCACTCGCCACCAGCACTTGCACTTCCGATCGTAAATTCATGTGGCTTGAAAGGCTGCCAGACCATCGGTACGCATTTACTGCTGTCTCTCAGCCTCCAGGGCCTGTTTTTGTGCCCGGACTGCACCATCAGCCCGGTGAAGGTGAGCTCTCTTGCGTTCATTGTCCATTGTCAGCGCTCTTCGAGAGTGGTCCATGGCAAACACACGTGGGAGGTTTCGAGAGAAACTGTGGCGCGCGTGGTCAGCGCCATGGCTGTGACGGGACGAATGACGTCACTAACAATGCAGTCAATGGTGCACGTGCTTTGCTACGACGCTGCAAATGACGTAACTGACAACACAGCCAATGAAGTTTGCTCAGGACACCACAACTGAAGGAATATTTGTTTCTCTTAGCAACACGTGTGTTTAGAAAAAAACGAGTAAAGATTTAGAGTACTAGGTACTCTGCTGCGGGACAGCATACAGCCGTCCTGAGTACTATCCCCCTTATGGCACTAAAGTCCTGTGTTTAGAAGAAATTAGTTAACTATTCAGAGTACTAAGTACTCTACTATAGGAGAGCATAAAGCCGTTCAGGGGGACTGCTTTTCTAAAACCAAGAGGCTTCCTCTACAAATCCCTTGCTGTCGCGATAGCCTCTTGTCGACATCTGTTTTCGTCGACCAATGTGCCATAATAGCGTCAGTGGGCAAGACGAGCTTTAGAAAGTAGCCCGTTAATTTTCTACTCTTTCTTTCCCGTATTTAGCAAAATATATTCAAATAAAAGTTCTTTTGAGCTTTGAGCTTCATGAAAATCAGAAGAGATTTTCTTGAACTTTACACACATTCCTTTTATTTGAAAAACTAAAAAGAGGCCTTTCGTACATTTAAAAAATGAAAACGTATTTTTTGTTTCGACGTTAGAAGCTGATAAATGAGGTGACCGAAAGTTTTTTGGGGTAAACGCTTGTAGCCTTGAGACCGTAGCCCTGGCCGGCCTGGAAAAGTGGTACGCGCGCAAGATAGTGGTGGTGGTAAAAATAGTAATTTACCAAAAAAACTGGAGGTATGCAGTGACTTCTTTATGAGCGGAAAGCACTCACAGCGAGTAACTCACAACGAGTAGATGGGGATCCCTAGTACGGGACCCCATAGGTGTCGGCTGCTGCCTGGGCTCATCGAACCAAGGCCTTTTGGGCCTGAAGATTAGAGCAGCCAAGCAGGGTCGCCTCTCACTCCTCCCAGGTACTGTTGATGATAAGGGGTCCAGCTGGGTGGCACGGGCAGACCCCCACCATTTGGTAGATGTCCGAAGGCGTCTCTCTACAGTGTGAGCAGCTGCCGGAAAAGGCGGGTTCGAAATTTTTGAGGGCTGCCGGACACAGTTTAGTGTTCGTCAAGAGTCGGAGTAAAAGCCGCTCCTCCGCTTTATTTGGACCTTTGCATGGGCGTGGATAAAGGCTCTGATCGAAGTGGTATTAGTCGAAAATTTCGCGGAACGAATGCACCTGATTGAATTCAAAATCGTCCTGATCGGGGAAGATGAGTGGGAATGCCCGGTGAGAAAGTGCGCGGGCGTCGGCGTCAGCTGCCTCATTCCCTCCGAGTCTCATGTCAGCAGGCGCCCAGACTATACGGCAGGGTGCAGGGATTCTCTGATAGTCCGAACGTTGCTATAAGCGGTAGGCCAGGTATGTGACACGGCCATTCACAATGTTTCGACAGGCCTCTCGAGAGTCGGAGATTATGATTTGTCAACTAAGGTGACATAATACAAGCGGCCTCCGCATGTATTATGCCCCGGGCTCGAAACGTGAGCCCGTTAGCTGTTTGGTTCTCGTGTACGACAGCGGCCGCGTACCAGCCCACAGGGTGTGGGCCGGAGGCGTTCACGTAGAATGCGCAGGGTTTTGATCCATATCGGCGGGTCAGGGCTTCCGCCCGTGCCCAGCGCCGACCATTGTGGTATTCTTTTGTCATATTGTTTGCAAGAGGGCGCACGTAGAGGCCACTTCTCCACTCGAGTGGGAGTTTATCGTCATCTTCCGTGATGTGATTGTGTTGTATGTGTAGGCGGGCTAATAGGCGGCGCCCCGCTACCGTCTGTGAAAGTCGATTGTACTGATTCGTGAGGTGGGCCTCTCAAAGCTCCCGAAAGGTATTCACCATGCCCAGGCCTGGAAGGCGTTGGTAAGAGTTGCTCACGGGGCAGTCGAGGGCTCGTTTTACATTTTTGCGAAGGATGACTTCAAGTACATCCTCGTCTGGCTTCCGCAGGTGGAGGTATGGTGTAGAATACAAGATTTTACTGTTTACAAATGCATGTGCCAACCACAAGGCATCTCTGCACCGTAGCCCCCTGCATTCATTAGAGACCCGGTGAACCATGCAGCCCACCTGGTCACTCACCTTCCGGAGTTTAGCCAATGTCGTGTCTGACCATCTGTTATGATCAATAAAGAGCCCCGGTACCCGAACTTCTTTTTCTTCAGGGATTAATTGGACCTCTCTCCAGTAAGAGTTCAATTTTGTTTGTGCACTTGGGTGAGGGGCATATGTACACAAATGCTGATTTGGATGGCGAGCACTGAAGGCCGCAGTGGTGGGCATAGACGTCGACTTTACTCACGGCTTGCTGCAGGTTCACCTCAATATCTCCGAGTGCACCCTGCATGGCCCAGATGGTGATGTCATCAGCATACAACACATGTTTTAAACTGAGAACATCAGCCAGCTGAGCCGGCACGTACATCATGGCCAGATTGAAAATAAAGGAGCAACAGCGCACCTTGTGGTGTACCTATAGTTCCTAAGGGGAAAGGGCCGTTATCCTCTTCCTGTATGCGAATGAAGGATTGTGTGTCGGTTAAAAACTGCTGAATGTATTCGAATGCTCTCAAGTCACAGCCAATTTGTGACGCAGGATAGTGTGCTACGCGTGCCGATTCTTCTGTACGGCCGTTATACAGCTTACGCTGTAAAACAAATTCTGGCGTGGAATCTCTCACGAGGACTCCGAAGCCGATGAAAAACAAGCCTTTGCGCGAGGTTACCTCCAAAAACTTGTCCTTATAGTGTTGCACTCGACATGAAATAAGGCAATTTTGTTTTGCAGGCGTGAAAACTACCGTACATATATGCTAAAAGATCACTGTTTCCGAAAACAAGTACAACACCTGTATAATTGTTAGTATAGAAAAAATAAAACGAAATTTTCCAATTTGATGCCGTTTTCCAAGGAAACCAATAACGCTAGCACAACCGTTTAGCCTTATGGTAAAGGCATCTGTAGCACTACCACAACTGTTAAGCCATGTAATGCAATCTCTTTGGATGCCGTGTTGTGTCGGGATGGCATTAAGCCCTTCCATAGTGAAGTAACTAGTACTCTAAATTGTTAACCACTTATTCTAAAGAATACCCGTTTACTTTCCTAACCAGTTAATCTGCGTGTGAGGTAGTCCATGACACAATATTTGTCGGCATGGACTCACAAAATTTGAAGCCCATGGGACGGCTTTGTGTTCTTCCATAGTAAAGTACGAAGTAGTCTAATAGTTGGTGCACACCGGCGACTAGCAGTGGTCGCGTGCCTATTTGCGACTGGTCGCAAGCAGTCACAAACGATCGCAAAACGACTGGTTTGGCTAGTCATTTCTTGCTTGATTTTCAGTAGCGTGACTACAGTCGCAAAACTGCTGGAACTAATCATCGATGCCCAGAAGTGACACCAGCAATTTTTTGCAGGCTCTTTTTCGTTTTTTTGTTTGTTTTTCATTGCGCTGGCCTACTTGCGCCAGATACAAACGAGTGCATATCTCTCGGTCTGTGGCACCATGACCACCACGGAGTACTTGGCTAGGAGATGGTGGAACGCAGCAGCTCGAGCAAATTGTTGAATTTACGAGGCCGCACTCGCAAGAAGCTAAACACCGTCAATATAAAAAATTGGCAGATCCCACGTACAGTGGTAATCGATGATATGCGAAGCACGAGTGACAAAGATTGATGTGTCACTTTAAAATCAGCACAATTTTATGACGTGGAGGTAAATTATGCCGTACATAATTTTCGTATCATGATTATCTTGTTTGTATGTCTCGGTTTCCTTCGTCACCTATTGACGTCTCGTGATAACAAATTTAGTAAATGTGGCGAAAGCGAAATGGCCGCGAGCACGATATGAGCGTGTTATGTTGTCATGTTTTTACATGACACGCGTGTGAAGATTATCGTGTTTGCACCAGTCATGTACCTTCGTCATCCATTGACGTCCCATAACACCAAACTTGGTATATAGGGAGCTAGCGAAACGGCCGGGAGCGCATCATGAAGGGCCCAATATACAACTTTTCACAGGAAGGAAAAAACACCGCCATGATGGGCTGTGTGCGGGAGTACAAAGGCTAAAGGCGCAGCGTTTCCAGTGCATTTTCGAGGGCACGCGCCAATTCGCAAAGCCCAAGAAGGGCTATGGCGGCGCCCAGGGTGGCGTTTATGAAAAGGTGAATACCCCAACGTAACACTGACGCATCCGCACGCTGGGCACAGGGACGCTTTGTTACCAAAACTCCAGCACTCTGGCTCGACCAACGTGACCAGCGTATTTCGGGGCGGCCCAACGGCAACCAGCGCGAAATGCGACAAGTTGCATTTTGCGCCGATGCGTTACCAAGACAGCACTGCGTCTCCCTCTTTTCGTGACGGAGGGATGCCGCACGTGCTGAAATGCGCATGCTTCAAAGCAACGCAGCGTGGCGCACGCCTGCGAGTAAATGGTAGGTCCTGTGCCTTGCGTGGCAACGCCGTAGTGACGCGACAAAATAAACGCTGGCGAGCACGCGCAACGCGTCAGGTCAAAATGTATTGGCACATTAACTGTGGCATGTAATCATGTTCTCACATGACACGCATCTCATGATCATCATGTTTGTAGTAGTCACATACTTCGTCATCCATTGACGTCATGTCATACCATATTTGGCATAAGTGAAGCTAGCGAAACGCCCGCGAGCGTATCATGAGTGTGGAATGTAGTCATGCTGTTACAAGACACGCATGTCGTGATTATCATGTTTGAATGTGTCATTTATCTATGTCGTCCGTTCGCGTCACCTAGTACCGAATTCTCTACATTTGGAGCCAGCGAAACGGCCGCGGGCACATCATGAGCGTGGCATGTAGTAATGTTGTTACATGACACGCATCTAATGATTATCACGTTTGCCCCAGTCGCATACCTTCGTCATCCATTCACGTACTGTAACGCCAAATTTGGTATAATTGACGCGAGCGAAACAGACTCGAGTGCATCATGAGCTTAGCATGTAGTCATGTTGTTACATGACACGCATGTCTAGAGTTTGAAGTTAGGGTATGTCGCTTGTGTTCACCATGCAATCATACCTTACCAGCTTTGCAACATGCCATGTGAATGAAACCGCCGCAAGAGCTGCAGGACCGCGAAATGTAAATCATGACATTCATAACATACATGTAATAATTTTCATGTTATGACTAGTCTAATATGTAATTCAGTCATGTTATGCCATACGAAGTTTGGTATGATCATCATCATCATCAGCCTGACTACATCCACTGCAGGACAAAGGCCTCTTCCATGTTCCGCCAGTTAACACGGTCCTGTGCTTGCTGCTGCCAATTTATACCCGCAAACTTCTTAACCTCATCTGCCCACCTAACCTTCTGTCTCCCCCTAACCCGCTTGCCTTCTCTGGGAATTCAGTTAGTTACCCTTAATGACCAGCGGTTATCCTGTCTACGCGCTACATGCCCGGTCCATGTCCATTTCTTCTTCTTGATTACAGCTATGATTTCCTTTACCCCCGTTTGTTTCCTAATCCACTGTGCCCTCTTCTTGTCTCTTAAGGTTACACCTACCAATTTTTTTTCTCTTGGTCGCTGCGTCGTCCTCAATTTAAGCTGAATCCTCTTTGCAAGTCTTCAGGTTTCTGCTCCGTAGCTAACTACCGGCAAGATACAGCTCTTATATACCTTTCTCTTGGGGGATAGTGGCAATCTACTTGTCATAAATTGAGAGTTCTTGCCAAATGTGCTCCACTCCATTTTTATTATTCTAATTACATCAATCTCAAGGTTCAACTCCGGAGTTATTACCTGCCCTAAATAGACATAGCCTTTTACTACTTGAAGTGCACTATTACCTATGCCGAAGCGCTGCTCTTTTCCGAGGTTGTTGTACATTGCTTTCGTTTTCTGCCGATTCATTTTAAGACCTGCCTTTCTGCTCTCCTTGTCTAACTCCGTAATCATGAGTTTCGATTCGTCCCCTGAGTTACTCAGCAATGCAATGTCATCGGCGAAGTGCAGGTTTGCTAAGGTACTCTCCATTAACTCTTATCCCTAACTGTTCCCATTCTAGGCTTCTGAAAACCTCCTGTAAGCACGGGGTAAATAGCATTGGGGAAATTGTGTCCCCCTGCCTTACATCCTTCTTGATTGGTATTCTGTTGCTTTCTTTATGAATGGTATGATACATTTATCAAAACGGCCAGGAGAGCTAAAGGTCCTAGGTGGCTGGCTAGAAAGATAGATAGATAGATAGATAGATAGATAGATAGATAGATAGATAGATAGATAGATTGATTGATATGTGAGGTTTAACGTCCCAAAACCACTATATGATTATGAGAGACGCCGTAGTGAAGGGCTCCGGAAATTTAGACCACCTGGGGTTCTTTAACGTGCACCCAAATCTGAGCACACGGGCCTATAGATAGATAGATACGCTCGAAGTTTGCTAAGAAATGCTGCGCATTTAAAACGCCCTGTTGATACGCCATCAAGTTTCATCTGCGCGTTTAAGAGCTCGCTCTTTACGCTCTAGCCTTGTCCATCCATAACGCGGTAGTACCCATACTTCCTCCGAAGCAAACGATAAGGTTAGAATGGAACGCGATGTGCGCGTCTCTCTTCTTGCATGAGATGACACGCTGGGTAAGCGAAGCGACGATAAACGCGAGCTCTGACGCGACCGGCGTCTGTTGGCGCGCCCATGGTTGGCACCATTCTAAAGCACGGGGTGATCGCAACTTCCGGTTAAATCCGCCAATTATTGCGGAGGAGGGGGAAAAGGAAGAGGTGCCACGCGAAGTTTTGGTGTAATAATAATAATAATAATAATAATAATAATAATAATAATAATAATAATAATAATAATAATAATAATAATAATAATAATAATAATAACAAGCTGTAGAGAGTTAACGTTTTAAAACGGGCTAGATACCGCGCATGTGACTCGTACAGGGTGATTGAAGTTTTGCTTACACAATTTCTATTTTCGTGAAACGCCGCCAAACATCCCGTGTAACCTTGTTTTGGCATTTTCCCAAAATCACAATTTAGATAAAGCAGCGTGCATCCACATGATGTAATTTGAATGCTGAAATCTAAGTACTGGTCATATATCTTATAGTGAGAGTGTCAAAAAAGACATAAATTGAGAACTCGAGTAGAATTCGCACCAGGAACGCTATGGCACTACGAGCGATATACTTATTAGAGGTCGGAGGTGTTCTGCTTAAACTACATATTTTGTCATAGTAATATACAGCTATCATTTCGTTACCGTCGTCATGACCGTACTGATTATGTTGGCTTGACGTGCATTCCTCAGTATTTATGTATCAGTTCTCGCCTAAAAACAGTTGACAATGTTATACGTTGCACAGAACAGTCATTCCTGTATTTGAACCGGAAGTTCTAAATACTTCGAGGGGTCTGCATGGTTGCTGCTGCATATGAACTTGACTAGCCTTAGATTACGAATTTTTGTGTGCTTCTGCTCGTTTTGTTGGTAAAGATAGTATCAGTACTGCTTTTTCAAAGATAGTGAGTATTTGTTTGAAATGAACTGTTGCTGCATTCTTATTCTCGGACTGCATTGCAATTGCTTATACATCAACCTCTCAGAGTTTCTTGAAAAATGGTTGTCTGACTAATTATTAGAAAATAATTTATTAGTATTGGACCTGTAGTCGATTCAGTGTACTCGCTGTTGAAGTCGTATCATATTCGGTTCTAGAAATCAGTATTCGCACACTCCTACTTTTAAGCCCTTGTTTACGAGGTGTTTGAGAAGAATAAGGTAATTGAAAAATAAGTACACGAAGCGAATAAACTGAACCTCCGCTACCAAACATATGCCAAGCCTTTTCAGATATACTTACCAATGCAAGCACAAATGATGGAGCCCCTTACATAGTTGAACCACAGAACATGTCTGCTTCCTTAGGCATTTACAATGTCTCATCGAACTAACTTGAGACAGAAGGACATATGTGCGTCTGAATTAACATAAAATGAACTTCAAACAGAAGACCCTTGTGCCGCCGCGACAACGCTGCCATCAAGTGAAACACTCACTCAAAAAAAGTTTTTAACACCTGATTCTCTTTTCCAGCGTTTCCTGATTAGACGAGATTGTGAAAAATCAGGAAACGATTCGGCCGTCTTGTCGTGATATCTCTTTTGGGCACAAAGAACTTACTTGCCATGCTCGGTAAACTTATGCGGTGTGCAAGAAGAAAAAAAAGAAGAGAACACCTAATCATAGAAGCTGATTTCCGCTGAACTCTGATTAGTAAATGTGTGATGACGTCCAGAATAAAACTACCGATACAGACCTTCCTTCAATTATGTCAGGTACTTTAAAAAAGAACACAAATACGGGTGTGGCGTTCATAGTCCTCATCATCATCATCATCATCAGCCTAGCTACGTTCACTGCAGGACAAAGGCCTCTCCCACGTTCCGCCAGTTAACTCGGTCCTGTGCTTGCTACTGCCAATTCATAGCCGCAAACTTCTTAATCTCATCTGCCCACCTTTCCTTCTGTCTCCCCCTAACGCGCTTGCCTTCTCTAGGAATCCGGTTAGTTACCCATAATGACCAGCTGTTATCCCGTTTACGTGCTACATGCCCAGCCCATGCCCATTTCTTTTTCTTGATTTCAACTATGATATCCTTAACCCCCGTTTGTTCCCTAATCCACTCTGCTCTCTACTTGTCTCTTAAGGTTACACCTACCATTATTCTTTTTTCCATTGCTCGCTGCGTTGTCCTCAATTTAAGCTGAACCCTCTTTGTAAGTCTCCAGGGTTCTGCTCCCGTAGCTAAGTACCAGCAAAATGCAGCTGCTATATACCTTCCTCTTGATAGATAGTGGCAATCTACCTTTCATGATTTGAGAGTGCTTGCCAAATGTTCTCCACCGTATTCTTATTCTTCAAGTTACTTCAGTCTCGCGGTTCGGCTCCGCGGTTATTACCTGTCCTAAGTGGACATAGCCTTTTACAACTTCAAGTGCACTATTACCTATGCCGAAGCACTGTTCTCTTCCGAGGTTGTTGTACATTATTTCCTTTGCTGCAGACAAATTTCGCGACCTACTTTTCTGCTCTCGTTGTCTAACTCCGTAATCATGAGTTGCAAATCGTCCCCTGAGTTACTTAGTAACGCAATGTCATCCACAAAGCGCAGGTTACTAAGGTGCTCTTCATTAACTCTTATGCCTAACTGTTACCATTCTAAGCCTCTGAGAACCTCCTGTACACACTCGGTAAATACCAATGGGGAGGTTTATCCCTTTGCCTTACACCTTTCTTGATTGGTATTATGTTGCTTTCTTTATGACGCAGCATGGTAGCAGTTGTCCCCCGTAGATTTCTTTCAGAATGTTTTTTATATTCTTCGTCGACGCCCTGATTTCGCAGTGTCTGCATGGCTGCTGTTATTTCTACTGAATTAAACGCCTTGAATCTATGAAAGCTATGTATGGTGGTTGGCTATATTCTGAGCGTTTCTCTATTATCTGATTGATAGTACGATTGTGGTCGATTGTTGAGTAGCCTGTTCGAAAGCCTGCTTGATTCTTTGGTTGATTGAATTCTAATGTTGTCTTAATTTTGTTAGCGATTACTTTTGTAAATAGCTTGCATACTACGGAGAGCAAGCTGATCGGCCTGTAATTCTTCAAGGCCTTGTCATCTCCTTTCTTGTGTATTAGGCTGATGTTAGAATTCTTCCAAGCTTCTGGTACCCTTCCCGTCAGGAGACACCTCTTAAACAGGGTTGATAGTTTTTCTAACACAATCTGTCCATCTTTCAGCAGATCTGACGTTACCGGCGAGCATGCAGAGCATGTTACCTTGACGAGCATGTTTTCATGCTCATCAGAAATGTAAAAAAAAGTCTTGGCAGCATGCAAAGAGGCTTTGCCTCTTTGCATGCTCGACAAGACTTTTCTCACTTCTATGATTACTGGTGGGTGTTATTACTGGCGTAACATTACTGGTGGGGTGTCATATGGGTTACAGCTAGGTCTTATATTAAGGCCATGGTTGTGCTTGCTACTGTACAGATTTATGTAAAACGACTCCGCTAATTTTACTATCCTATTCATATTGATAGTTACTTTGCCTTCCTTGTACCTTAGTGCGTACATCTGGTTTTTGCCTATCCCAAGTTTTTTCCCTCAATACTTTGACGCTTCCTCCGTTCTTCAGAGCGTGTTCAGTTCTCTCCATGTTATGCCTTCTTACATCGGATATCTTACGCTTATTAATCAGCTTCAAAAGCTCTACCAACTCTATTTTGTCTGTGTTACACTTGAGGCTTTCATTCCTTGACCCTTCTTAATGAGATTCTTTGTTTCCTTCGACAGCTTGCCAGTGTCATTTCTAACTACAGTACCTCCAACTTCCACTGCACACTCCGTAATTATTCTCGTCAGATTATCGTTCATTGTATATACGCTAAGGTTGGTTTCCTCAATAGGAGCCGAGTGCCTGTACTGGAGCGAGACTTAAATCCTGTACTTTCACTCTCAGTGCTAGCTCATTGATTGACTTGTTGCGTGTCAGTTTCTGTCGTTCCTTTTTCAAGTCTAGGCGGATTCGACACCGTACCATTTTATGGACAGTGCATCGTGCCTTGCCACCCACTTCCACATCCTGCACGATGTCTGGCTGTGCACTCATTATAAAGTCTATTTCGTTCTTATTTTCGCCATTAGGGCTCCTCCATGTCCATTTACGGTTTCCTCGCTTTCGGTAGAAGGTATTTGAAATACGTCAATTATTGCGTTCTGCGAATTCTACTAGTAGCTCCCCTCTGGCATTTCTAGTACAGATGTCATAATCTCCTACTGCCTAATCTCTATCCTCCTTCTTTCCTATTTTTGGATTGAAGTTTTTCATCAGTGCAGTATACTGTGTTTTTGCCTTACTCATTGCTGATTCCACGTCTTTATATAAAGTTTCAACTGACGCGTCATCATGACTGGACGTAGGCGCATAATTCCTGTACCACCATCATCTTGTATCTTTCATTGAGTTTAATTACAATACCTACCACCCTTTCATTATTGCTATAGTGTTCCTCTATTTTGCCAGCTATGTTTCTGTGGATAAGAATCCCCACTCCAAGTTCTCTTCTGTCAGCCAAGCTCCGATAGCAAACGACGTGACCGTTCTTTAGCACTGTATAGGCTTCCTCTGTCCACCTGCCCTCACTAAGCCTTATTAAATGCCATTTATTACCGTCTAGCTCCTCGAATAGCACAGATATACTTGCCTCACTAGAAAAGGTTCTAGCGCTAAACGTTGCCAAGTTTATGTTCTAATGGCGGCCTGTCCGGATCCAGAGATTTTTAGCACCTTCTGCTGCGTCGCAGGCCTGACCGCCGCCATGGTGAGTTGCTTCACAGGCGCTGTGAACTGAGGGCTGTGAATTAATTGACGTATGCATGTGGGAGGTAGTGGCCAGAAGCTGCACCAGGGTGGTCGATCCTTCTCTCGTGAGGGAGTGCGTTACATCCGGTGAGGCTGCACCCCAAGCCCCTTATTGCAGTTCCATCACCACGCGGACTTTTTAAAATCCGGTTGGGAGCTGCATGGCACCAGGATTTGAGCCATGAACCTCTTGCATGTGAGGTTGATGTTCTAACCACTACGCTATCGCTGCCTCATAGTATAACAATATATATATTGATAAAACGTAAAGCCACGTTAGGAAGTCACGCATGGTTTCTGACGTGGAACCTTTAGTTAAAACCACAGTAATTGGTAAATCATATGGACAGATGAATGCTTTGTTCAGCACTATATCATCGTTACTTTCGTTATGTATAATAACTTTATAGAATGATATGCAGTGTCGCCTTTCATGTTTGAATTTTGCTCCAGAATTTCTGTACGTGAAAATTGGTGTAACACCACGAACTTTCATAAAAAGAGAGAAAGCGAATAAGGTTGAATGAAAGGCAGGGAGGTTAATCAGACGAAAATATTCGGTTAGCTAGGCTGTGGTGGGGAAACGATAATGACCGTAAAAGGTAAGGAGGGAGAAAAGGAAACGACTGGGTAATGAAAAAAGTACACACACATTCTCATAAAGTGTTCTGAAGCAGAAGTACTTTGAAACTTCGTGAAGTTTCATGAATTATTCTGAAGCTTTCTACGCTAGGAACTCGTGCCCCAACGGAGCATAATTGCAAATCGTTCTAGCGACAAGGTGATCACGTAGGCCATGTACACTCTAAGAAATAAATCAGTTTTTGACTTTTTTCAGATTGTCCTGACTTGCAATGTATTTGATTCTCTTGCAAAATCCCGTCAACTCTCTTCGGAGTCCCTTTTACTCACTTTGGAGCGTCGCATTAGGCACGGGAGACTTCGCTTGTTTTGTTTTGTTTTTAAAATAGCCAAATACGGGGCCAGTGGAGACTCTGGAAAATGTCACACATACTTTTTTTCCTATAGTGTATCAGAGGCTAAGCAAATCCAAGGAAGTTTGAAAAAAGTTGTTTGGACCTCCTTGTACAGTCCATTACTACCGTAAAGAGCTGGGGCAGGAACTTCTATGTGTCGTTGAAAGGTGTACGTTCTTTGACGCAATTTCTTGCTTACGTAGCGTCTTTTCACGCTAATAGCCGAGTTTTTGGTATTGTAAAATTGGCGTTTACTAACACTAGAAACTTTAGTATGTGCCGATTATCTAAAGGTCGAAAAAATGTAGACGGGTTGTCTACTGCTTGCACTACCTTGGCTGCTGTGGTTGCAATTGGTCTGCTCATGTAAATATTGTAAATACACCAGTATTTTGTCGTCTCTTCATGACATCTTTGGTGGAATTGCTGGGTGCATTTGAGGCCCAACACGGAACATCGTCACGGGCATCTTTTGGGACAATTAATTATGTCGAGGGGCAGTTTCGTCGATCCGCGCACAGCTATGCCAATTAAACCAAGTCACGTCGTTGTGAATCATCTGCGTGATCCCTGACACTTTCTGCAGCATTGATAAAGTGTAATATCTGGAATTACTACATATTTTGCAGATTCAAGGAAGAGTATAAGAATGGCAGGACACAAAAGTAAAAAAAAAACATCTGCGCGAAGACACAAAAGAGAATGCACTCAAATTTAAATTACCTGTAATTTGTTTGCCTTCCCCACATGCTTTTCACCTTTCTGCGAATGCTTTCCAGTGGTTATTGCTTAATCAGAGAACAAGTTCAAGCTAGTAGTTGCGGCGACGTAATAGAACTGGTAGGCACATGAAGACGGAACCAAGAAGTGCTGGTTGTGCCATCTTGTTGTTCCTGTCTTCGTATGCTTACCAGTTTTATAACCTTCATTTATTCGTTCTCACCACTGTAAAAACGTGATCTAAGCGCAGACCACCTTACGATCTTACGCCATTTTTCTAGAAAGAGCGTCGGTCGCCAAGGGGAGCGGCTAACTATATTTGTAGACACTTCATAGTCTTGGTGTGCACCTTTATTAGTTGAAACTCGGTGCCTTCGAATCTGTTTTCGCTTATAAAAAAATTCGCCGATTTTGCCGCTGCTTCTCAGGGTCACAAAAGCAATCTGTTGTTCACGTGTTGGCATTCATGGGGCAACCTAATTAACAGATGTCAATATAAGGCGCAACCGCTGGTGTTTTAACAAATCTAATAAAGTATCTACGGCACCACAATTAAGATGTCTGATAGGTGTTAGCCATATTTTCTTTTTCGCCTCGGTTTATGTGCTGATAATACCCCGCCCCACTCGAAATGCTTTATGCATGGATAGCGTGGTTTTGCACTGCCTCATGAATCAGAGGCACCTCAACTGTTTTTGCCCTGCCTCTGTGATCAGACGGCTATGACCAAGCTAGCTACCTTGTCATGATGACGTCACAGTGACGTCGCGAATTCCATCAGATTGAGACATTGGTGGTGTTATAACCTGCCGTCATCATTTCTTGATAACACCTTGTTTTAATCGCATTGACACTGGTGACAGAAGAGGCCCACGGCAGACACTGCTCAATTGTTTCACTTTTATCAGGCGTGTAAGACGTCCACCTGAATGAAGAGCACAGTGCTATAAATGTAATTTGATATAAACGTTATGTAATGAAGCAACCTTTGGTTGCACAAATTGAACGATCCTGGACATAATATGGAACAATTTAGGTCTAGATGTAGTGTTCGTACGATTGTAATATAACCATGATATCGACAATAAAAACGACGATGATGACCGAATTCACACAGCAGCAATACAACGATACTGCATAAAAATCTACCAGAAATGTAATGGGGAACCTGTGCTTTCGTCTCAGTCGACTCAAAGGTGACGACATTCAGTGCATGTATAAATCGTCGTCACGCTACAAGAGAATGTCTTGTAGTGTGAGATGTGGGGAGCATCCACAACACGCGTTGCATTGCGCGGCAAGAGCGCGAAACTGAACCAGGTGCCAGAACATGGTATTTGCGCTACGGTTCGCTGATTTAGAAATTCCTAACAAGTATAAAGCGTACAGCTCCGTAAGTGCGTGCTTGCCACCGTCACGACTCGTGTGGGTACTTCACCAAGTACTTCACGGTGAAGTGGGCAATTCGCAACTGTATCCTTGTAGTAAGCATTCTAGTATAGTTTGAAACGGCCATTGTTACCTAAACGGACGTTTCATCATTCACGACACGATGCTCGGGGCCACATTACGCTGCCATGCTTCTCTTGAAGGCGATGCTCAAGCATCATTTAGGTTTGTTAGCCTCAAATTAAATTGATTTTGATTCCAACGTTTGTCATTCTTTTCGTTTTATGAAGTATCCGATGATTTCCCCTTCACGCAAGGCCGCCAACACAACAGTTACGAGAGCGAAAAGAGCCACAGTTAAGCATTCACCATGAAGGTACGACCCCGCAAAGAAATCACTGCACCTGACGAAGCACTCGTTAAGTACGCAATGGCGCACATATACTCAAGCTAGCGCTTCCTCTTAGTTGAAAGTACGCAATGACGACATTGTTGACTCACTCGGAAGTACATCGCTAACTTTCGGACCTAGTGATTCTCACCTCAGTGCTTACTCAATCAGACGAAAATGATAGCATTATTAGTGTGCTCTCTTTGGCGATGGAGTAAACCCGGGAGCTGTGTTGGCTCGACTGGGTTCAGCTTGCCGAGTCAGGCAACGAGGCAGGAGTTAAGCACACGTGGAAAACGCAGAAGCCCTCTTAGCTAGAGAGGTGATGGCAAGCAGTGCTTCCTTGTTCTTTTTGAAAACAGCCCGAGGCGCCACTAATGTACTAATCAATCTACGTTCTTAGTGGTTTTGTAAAAGTAAATTTAAGAGAGGGCGAGGGACTTTTATTTGTTTGCTGATACTTTCTATGAAAGCGAAGCCCTGTAGTTTCGCAGCGTATAATGGAGATGGGATAATGTGTAACACCTTGCAGATTTGAGTGATTGAGCATATTTTATATACATGAAAGCCTTATATGCCTTTAACTGCAGATAACGTTCTTTGAAAGTTACCCAAGAGAGATGAAGAAATCGAAACGTAAGGCGAACACAGGAAGGTAAACCAGAGTAAATATCCGACTATGATTTACAGGATATTGGAAAAAAGGAACAAACGAAAGAACGAGAAGAAGAGGAGGAAGGCACATTGGGTGGTTTTTATTTGTCCAAGGAACTTCCCGTGTTCAAGAAAGTGCCTCTTCAAAGTAGCATAACGCAATAACGCACATTGAATAGGTTAGAGGTAAGATAAAAAATAGTGTGCTTTGTTATGTCTGAACATTGCCCTGTTCCTGCAAAAATATTTCAAAGAGCGTGCAAGAAATATCCGTAACCTTGTGCGTATGGCGTTTTCAAAACAAGCGGTGAGCAAAAGGTGAAGCAATAACTTTGAATAACCTATCTTTCTTTGTCTAGCGTAGACCTGCTCTCAGTGTTTACTTCGTTGCTACAATTGCGGCCTACGCCATTCGTCTTCGCTTTCAGAGATACGTAGGGACACATAGAACCCCGTGAAACTGACAGCTGGAACATCAATAGAAGGCCTCGTAGCAGGGGAACATTGACGGCCGCATTCATCGATCTTCTTGTGTCCCATCAAATGGACGTCCTATCCGGGTATTTATTTTGTACGAGAACTTATATATCGGCAGCATCATTCCTTGCACAGTATACACGAAACTCCTTTGAAGAGCACAACGAAACTATCTCGCGCTTCTCTCAAACGTTCTCACTAGATATTTTATAACGCCTTGGGCGTGTGGCTGCGTTTGTGTTCTATGCGTTTCCATGTTTACCTTATTACCCCAATCTTCATGTACATTACATTCGGTTATGGTAATGGCACGGTGTCTTCACCGTCTCGGCATGCAACGGTCGATGTAAAGGTCTCTTCACTGTACCAAATAAACAAACGAGCCCAGGACCAATAAGATAATCTGATAAGCCTGCGCTGTACATATTCCCTCGGGATGGGCTGTTGCACGTCCTATTTCTTCCCAATGTATCACTCTGGCAAGCTGGCTTCGAAAAGGCTTGAGCTTTCGAAGACAGCGCCATTCTTCTAGCGCAATTTTTTGCAGCTACTGTATGTCTCTTGTCTGTTTTACAGTTGTAAAAAAATTCCGCCATATCCACGAAGTGAATGATGATGAGGGGGCGAAGCTCCGGAGGTAAACCTTGTAAACCATGAATCCTCTGTACATTTTGCCCACTCGATTTTATTACATCGCTCCCCCTAGCGTACGTCGCCGCACTAAATCGAACGATTGCCTTCAACCAATGACACGCGCCATATGTGACATCATTCCTATTTTATAAGATCTCGCGTCTTTCATCAACTACAAGTACCGCTTTCTAGTTTATAACATCTTGCATTTTTTCATCATCAGCTACAAGTACCACCATCTAGTAAACACTACAAGAACTAAACGAGAGGTGGTTACATACAGGAGACGGTACCGCCATCTAGTGAACACTGCAAGAACTAAACTAGAGGTGGCTAGATACAGGGGACGGTACCGCCATCTAGTGAACACTGCAAGAACTAAACTAGAGGTGGCTACATACAGGCTACAGGGGACGCACAGCCCACGCCCTAAGGAGCTTCGCCCCTAAAAACGAAAATAGAGAACAGAAAGCATGGATAGTTAGTACACACATACAAACAGATATATTCAATTCAATTGAGCCTTCCTTTTGCTCGCCCCACTGTCGTTGAGCGTAAACATTTTATCATAGTAATCACTGGCAAGTTTAGACTACTGCTATATATAAAAATATCTATTTTAGTTTTTTGTTTTGCTGTATTTAATACAGGGCTCTCCAAAGAGAAAATGTATGCTATCAGCTGTCACCAAGCAGATCAACTTAGGTCTAGTTTATTTATTTTTAATTCTGTAAAAATTTGTTCCTTGATTTGGGTTATTGTATAACTTTATTCAGCAAAGAGAAGATTACTGCTTCTGCAAGAAAAAAAATTAAATTTTACCGGCACACTACTGCTTAATGCAAGCAAATCGTTTCTTGCAACACTACAAGTCACGTTATGAATAAAGTGCTAGAGGTTGTCAATACAGAACACGTCTTTCTTACCTTGTTTTTGAACCCTGTAACACAGTATCCGTGACATGAATGGCAGTGAACAGAACTGCGGAAAGGTGCTCGGCTGCTCTTAGTGTCATTTCAGCATTGCAAGCACAAAATGCCCGGAAGCAAGGCACTGCAGTCACAGTAATGCCAGCACTTCTTTAGAATTATTCATGGTGATATGAGTGCTCGAAAGCAAGAGTGGATGTTTCAGCCTTCGTTCAAGACGTCACAATCATAACGTTATCAAATTATTTTGTGATGGAATTTGTACTTGTTAAGTTGTGAAGACTGGCACATAGACAGCATTGTAATGTCAATAATAGCAAAAAATTTCGAAAAAGACCAAATAACTCGGCATGAGTTTCTTATGTGCTATAAAATATTGTCTAAAACGCTTGATAGCCTGGAGTGGTATGGCCATAAATTAAAGATAGTGATTTTTTCTATGCGCAGCGTGGAAACCACCGCAAATATTTTACGTTCATGCGGCTTAAGCGACGAACAGTTTATGGTCATCAATGTCCATATGGACATTTTTAGTAAGCTTTTCACGGAAGCTAAGCGCTACTTTACAAACCGCGCTCGATCACATTGCACCCAATTCCAACAATATTGTTTCCAGCAACATAATAAACATTGCAGTTTTAGCAACATACCTAAAGGGGTTTGATCGGTGACCAGCTTATGAAACTCATAATATTTATAAAGAAGGCACCAAGACTATGAAAAAAAACCTATATATTTTTGAGGGCAACATGGATATATAGAAGCGATTGCCACAAACTCAAGCACGGATGAACATTGCACACATGATCGAAAGCCCGCGCAAAGCGTAAATAAATGCACGCCTACAGACACTCACCTATGCACCTATGCAAAAACAAACAAACGTCAAAGAGACTGCGAATTCGGTATTGAAATCTTACTTTCATGAACGCGTTAACACGAGATATTTGTACGTTCGCGTTTTCGTGCAGATTGCAGGATTAGGACAACGCGTCCAGCAAGCGCATAAGCTTTTACACAATACATGAAAAACAAAGTCTACCAACTAAGCACGAGAGGCGAAGTGGCAATAAGAGTCTAGCATATACGAAAAAACATCAACAATTCCAAAAAGCGAAATAGAGGGACGTGGTGGATGGTCGGTGCCCTGGCTGTTCCATCGTTTTTTACGCCATTTCTCATACGCCATATACGGCGTACAAATGCCTCGAAACAAGGACTTCAGCCTTCCGTCGCTTTTATTGCATTTTTCAGGTTTTTGCATAGACAAAAATATATTTTGTGTTTCTCAGGCTGGTCATGGCTTCTGCATCGCATCTTCTTGCAATACCTACTTTCTGCGAAGAATTCGGTCCACGTGGTCTTCTCCTTACGCTCTTTATCTACTTGGTTTTGTGAACTTTCCCTCATGCTTGTTATATTATATAATACAGCAGTGACGAAGGAATTACGATAGTTCCCAAAAATTATATCAGTGAAAGGGGTTTTGTTTATATATCAATAGGTTCTGTTTATATATCGTTGGCTTGGGGTAGGGAACTGCAGCTTCAAAGATTCCAGTTTCTGAAGGTACATGTAATAGATACTAGCAAATTGCTTGGCCGTTGCTACCAAATAGAAAACTGATATAAGATAGCCGAGCTTTGTCGCCTGATGCACTTACTTAGCCATTCCGGAAGTCCAATTGATTCCCTTTATTGACTTTTGGTATTATTTGCGCAATAATACGAGGTATTCTTAAAAATAAAGATGACGGTCGTATGAGAAAAAAAATGAATACAGATGGAAGAAATACTACAATAATATTGCCACGCAACTACTTTACGGCGTCATTAAAATGAACCAAACATGTGGAAGAGAAGGAAGGATAAGAAAAAGAGTGGAAACAGGCTCAGCCCTTCGGGACTCTTTCAGGTATAAAATACCTGGCAAGATAAAAAAAGCTAGCAGTATACCATAGGTCTATAGTAAGTAGTACAACAAAATAGCCGCCATTAACTGATCATGTGTATCGAAAGTTTCCGACCTTCATACTGCGCAGTCATCAAAATGTTCCTGAGGAAAGTATTTTGAAACCATTGCTAGGGTTTAATGACTTTTATAGAAATGAGAATTCACCGTATGGCAGGATTGTTGAAAATTAGCTGAATATTTGGGCGGAGTTGTCATCATGCGGCTACAGTGGTGAAATAACAAAATCTTCATATAACGTATAGTATAGATCAAATAATTTCAGCCTGTTAATCTGTTTGAGCTTGTTGTAATTTGTCTGTCAGTAGCAGGAATCATCGTTCCAAGTAACAGGCGTGCCCTCTCAATCTCCTCTCCATCGTCTGTTGCTTTGCTCCCAGAAAACGATGGGTCAGTGAACGAGAACAAAGAGAAAGAAATAAGAGGATATAAAGAAAATGAAAGAAATTATTCATGGGCGGGTACTCACACCTGGATACCCTCAATTCAAAGGCGAGAGAGAGAGAAAGAATGCAAGAAAGGGAAGAAGCTCAACTACACTAAGTCAGTCAAGTTAGCTGCCCTAAAGGAGAAGAGAATGAGGGAGCGAAAGAGAGAGGTAAGAGTAGATGGACATTGCACACAACGCAGGTACCGCACACACAGTCTTACAGGTGGTCACTGAGTGACATTGCCCACAAGAACTGTCGAAGAGCTTGTGTGGCCTCCTGGGCTGATGTACTTAAGCAACCCAACCAATATGTTCTCCAGAGTAAAGGGTTGGTCATCCCCTCATCTTAAGGCACACTGGACAGTCTGGTAATGTTCATCAAAGTTGGGACACTATCAAAGGACATGGTCAAGCTTCTACGGAATTGTAGTTATCAAAGTTGAGGGAGTTAGCTTTACCAATTCGATTACCGAATCAATTGGTAAAGGCTACGCCGACTCACAACCAACCTTGCTAACCAGCTGTCAGGGCCCGATAGCAGCGCATAGCATAGCAAAGCCTTGTATAGTATTGTGCAGCTAAGGAGGAGAATGGGAACTGAGCGTGACGTTGAGGGAAATGAGTAGAGAGAGTGCATACTATATCATAGGAACAATAAGAAGGGAAGGTATATAAAAATGAATAAATACGAGAGCGAAGCCAGAAATTTTTATTAGGGGGCAGCGGGTGTTCAACCATACTTTATGTATGTTCGCTCGTGTGTATGTATGTGCGTGCGTGTATATACACCTTTCTTCTCCCTAATGCATGGCAGCGTATCATATTTTGTAGACTGTTTATCGTGCCTGCATTTGCTTCGGGTCCTGTCCATTGCTACCTCGTTTGTATCCTCTACCAAGCGTATGATATTTGCCGAAAATATGGGAGCCTTTCATGCTCAATTGGCTATTCGTAGAATGAGATGGCGGACATCCCTACTTTTAACCCATTCAGGGCTCTGGACCCAATCTCTCATTAAGTAAGACCTCGGCAACAGCGAAGAAATGGGTGTTTCAAAAAGGTGTAGTAGATACGATACCCAAGAAAGTAATACGTTAAGACATCATGTACGCGCTCATTAAAGACATGTCACTGACTAAAGCATTCCACCAATTAAATAGAACACTTTCTTTCGAGCAATGCGTGATCCTGAGTAGCGAGCTTGCAAAACAACGGGTCAACCTGCAACCGTGGAACAACGCTTGAATAATTCATCCTGGGGTTCTTTTACATTGCTTTTAATACTAGGCTTTTAATCTTCTAGCAGTGGGCAAACTTCATACTATTACGAAGGTTGACAATTGTTTGAAAGCCGGGTAACTGGCATAATAAATGTTTCGTCAGGCAAAAAACATGAATAGTCCAGAAATTACGTAAGGAGAGCGTGAAGACAGTTTGGAACTGCGTATTCTGTATACCTAGAGAAGACTAATGGGTCCGTAAGGAAATATGTTGCTGTCGATGTCTGTTCGCCAACAAAGCAGAAGTCTGGCGTGAATTGGCAGCATTCTTCCTGTCACCGTTGACTTTTCGAAAAAAACCCACGTGGATTCACACCTATAGCTATAGGTATTAGACTCAGATGTACGCCAGTGTTGACCATTGTGTATCGTCCGGATTCAATAGAATCGTTCGAGGAAACCAAATGAGTTAGGGTGAGATGTAATTGAAGATTCACACACTGAAGACAGCCAAAGTTGCCATGCCACTGTGCTTCCAGAAAAATAAGTAAGGGCTTAGTTGAGTATAAATGTATTGGTCTGATAATTTTTAAGATAAGTCACGACCATATCACTTGCGAATTTCCGAAGTTGATGAGAATATTCTCCGTATTTTGATTACTTAAACTTATCCAAGCAGCAGCATCGATTTTTATAAGTGTCTGGCAACTGAGATTTTCCCAAAACACACGTGTGCTTATTGATATATCTTTTGTGTAGTTATCTCTATAACTACGGGGCGACACAGGAAAGCATAATGCGATGCCCTACATTTAGCGTTTATATCTTGAAGGTATGCCTATATTCGACCTCTCAAACAGTATTGGCATCATATTTGAAAGTATATAGAATGTAGGAAATACAACTGCTCACACGTACTTGGCTTCAAAAACCGTGTTCTAATATGAAAGGGGCTCATTGCAGCAAATTGCAAACTTCCCCTCAGAAGATGTGAAAGAAAAGCCGGAATAATTACGATAAGAGAACGAGGACCTAATCTAACTTTGTTGAGGTCACATATTGCGAGCACAGAGAAGCAATTGTGTTATCTCAGTAGTGGAGCCTCAGCTGCTCCTTAGGAAATTCACATGCTTGGGGTTTTTATCTACACGATATAGTCCTATGAACTGCGATAAAACAGTAATTCTTCACAGACTAGTTCTTTAAAATGTTCTACGACAGTGGCTGCTATACAACTTCGTTTGTTATTTCACCTATATGCCATACCGAAGCCGTTACAGGTATCGCTGCCCCAATCCAAAATGCCAAGTTCAATGTGCAGAATGAACAAAAAAAAGCAAACAATTTCTTTGCGTGCAGTTTCAGGGCAACTGTATAACTGTGTAAATTATGCGCATTTATTTGTGTTTTATTCCGCCCATTACTGTATTACTTATTGTTTTACGGCAATTTCTTATGCTTCTTTACATATTTTAGCTTGATTGGTTTCATGCCAGGTCGCAAAAAAGTGTGTTGCTTTCATGAATTTCATAATCCAAATGCAAAAACGAAACTCCTTTGCCTATACCTGAAGGTTTTGTCTGCCTTCTTTTGTTTTCACAATAGTTTTCTGAAATGTTGCCACAACTGATACTAAACATCTAGCGCCCTAAGTGTCGCAGTTGTGATATAACAAAGGCATCAAAGTTATTACAATTCGTGATGTTGTATTTTAGTGAGATCGGGTCAAATAACTATGTTCAAGCAAGCTTGCATTGCAGCCAGCCTAATGATCGCTTATAAAAGTTTGTTGCGAGTATTTCCCCTATAATTCATTAGAATGGTGAAAATATGGTATACGAATCCTCCAGAAAAACTATTGTTTCGTCTTGTTTTGAGAGCGGATATGGAAGTTTTTGCAAAATATTTGCGTACATGCTCATCACACAGCGTGATCGCGATAAATCTGTAACGGTACAGGCAGAATACATGCATGAACGACGACAAAGTCAAACAGAGTGTCCGAACGCTCTGTTCGTACTTCAAAACAACGCGAGCGGCCATCGGATTTACTTTTCTTTCAGCGTTGCGCATCATCACTCGCTTCTATTCACAGTGCGTGCTTACCTTGTCAAGTATTACCAAGTTCAATGTTGGGAAGTGAGCACGTGATCCCCAGCGAATGAGGAATGCATTACCTCACTTTTATAGCACCAATATAAATATCCCATGATGAGCTGCTCCAAGCTTCGCAAAAAACGCGCCATCAGTCATGAATTGTTTGAGCAGTTCTTTCTTTGACTGCGTGTTTTGATTTAGTTTTTTATGTAATATAAAAAACTTTGAAGCTTCTTTTATATCGGGCATGATTAAATTTTATTTTTGCAAAAGGATGAGCTAGTGATTCTCTTGTTTTTATTCCATATATAAGCGGTCAACACCATGCTTCCAGATTTGGAAACACTCATAAAGTCTTCTAAAAACAAAAAGCAATGGTAGTGCATCAACTCAGGAGCTATATCGCATGCCAATAAATCGTAAATTAACCAATTAAAAGATACAATACCCTCAGTATATAATAAGTAAATATATATGATTGAGTTCGCTGAAAGGCGCAAAAAACTTTATTGACTCCCGATAGTAGTGAGAATGGGGATGCAAGGTGGAGCGGGGGCTATTGGGTGAAACACTGGGGGTCTCACACCTCGAACACTTATCTGCCAACCTGATCTGCGCATGCCAGTTTGTTGTTCTTTATAATGACTCCTCGATGAAAAAAAGCTTGCTGCATAAAACTATGGACCATCTCCCCGAAGAGTACTCTGCATGATTGGATGACAAGCAGCAGCGGTGTGCACGGCGTTGACCCGGTTGAAACGGGCGTCGACGCGGGTGCAGGAAGAACGATTTGAAGCGAAACTGGATGCAGTGTTTCATCAAGTAAACGTTTGTTTGCAACGCAAGGGCATGGGAGGCGTGCGGGGTATCGTGGAAGTTTCATGGCAAATGAACAATTTGGAAGAGTAGACAGATTTTTTCACGCGTCCCCTGGGGCCGTACGGACGTAGCCTGCTAGCCATTTGCAATGGCAGGCTGCGTTTGTGCGGCTGCTGCGGATGCAAGGCCAAATCTGTCGAATGTTTCCCCGTGACGTGCGGTGGAGCGTTGCGTGCGTGGAAGAGGGTGAAGCTAGAGGGAAGTGTGTTGCGAGTGGGTGGCAGATTCGGCAGCTGCTGCAGACGAGAGAGAGAATGACGTCAACGCACACCTGCTCCTTGACCGACTCGGCACCGCTCCAACACCTGTGCCAAGGGAGTTATGTGCACTCACGAACAGAGTTACACAAACTAGTCAAATAGCCGCTTCGCATCTAAAGCTCATCGCTAAAGCGATGAGCTTTAGATGCGAACACCACGACTTTCCCTAAAAGGAGGGCGGTGGGGTGTTAGATTACAGTGAGCATCTGGTATTGTTGTGGTTTCTGGGGAACCAAATTTCAAGAACCCACTTCTTTCAGCATGGCCTCTGAGATGTGCTTCGGTAGCCTGATAAACGAGACGTTAAACAAATGATTGGGCCAGGATACATGAACGCTAGCGGTAGTTCAAAAATGCGCAACTATGTTAGAAATGCTTTTATGGCCAATGCTAAGATTGCTTAAACCCTTTAAAATGGTGGTTTTTTTTTAACATTTTATCTTGTGGCCATGATTTGTCTTGCGTCAGGGTGGATTCTAATACACTAGAAAAATGAGTTTTTAGTGCTTCACTACTTGTGTCCCGCAGTTTAGAGCTAATACTTAGATTCTTAGCGCCGAACTGATAAAAAAACACCATGTCAATCGTAGTATTTACCAGTTGCAAATTATTACTGAATTGGGGAGATGGAGAGCGATACACTGTGGTTGGGAAAAAAAGCAATGCACTAGCAGAACTTATCTTTCCAGCTCTTGGGGTATTTTTCAAGGACATCTGAGACATTCGCCTTTAGTCGCGTGCTTTATGAAGTTCTTATATCCCACTTTTGCCATATGCGAAGTAGCTCCTTTACATGATGCTCTGACTGCAAGGGTGGTTTCAGCTGGGCATGCATTGTAAAGGTGATTACTAGACGTATTTCTGCCGACCGAACTTCGTAGCTTGCTGGACAGCAGTCTTGGTTAAACGTCGGCTGTACTTATTGTGAAGGCTACAGCCAGTCATAACAAGTCGGCTCGGAGCAGGCACAAACAATGAAGTTCACATTACTTTCTCATGCCAAGTTTATTTGTTTTTATTTTGCAGTTAGGGGCCTGCAAGATGAAACACAAATTTGATGTCCTAAACAAGATACCACAACAAGTGGACGGATTTGAGAAGTAGTATGCTGGCTGATTGTTGATTGATTGATATGGGGTGTTGAACGTCCCAAAACTATCATATGATTATGAGAGACGCCATAGTGGAGGGCTCCAGAAATTTCGACCACCTGGGGTTCTTTAACATGCATCCAAATCTGAGCACACGGGCCTGCATCATTTCCGCCTCCATCGGAAAGGCAGCTGCCGCAGCCTGGATTCGATCTCGCGACCTGCGGGTTAGCAACTTAGCTACTATACCAGCGTGGCGGGGCGCTGGCTGATTGTATCAAAGCAAGAAAGCGCAGCGGCAGAACACTGAATTAGAAATGCACCGACTACAAGTTAGCGCTTAGCTAATGAGCACATTTGTGTCGTTAGGACATTGTGTCGTGGTTTTCGCTAATAATTGCTACTCAGGTTAACGAGAAAACAAGGACAGTTGCCGTCTGCACAAGTCAAAAGCCACGTGAAGATGTACGTTCGGATTACTAAACGAGGAAAGTAATTTAGGCCACGGTCGCGCTCAGCACACACCAAGGTGCATTGTAGGTGTGTCAAAGACATGGCTCACGGCAGCAGCCTAACTGACTCTGTCCCAACAGATTTCGTTTCTGGTACACCACCAGCTCACACTTGTGCCTACCGTCAGAAAATTCATGAGAAAATTTCGCGTGGCCTGCTCAGTCATTCTTTTGTTTCATCGTTCTCGTAGAAGTAAACAAATTGAAGTTGGAGGTGCACTGTAGGTGATACGAGAAAAATAGTGTTTTGGGGTGTGGAAATTTGAGGATTTTCGTCTCCTTGGTCACCAGGATTTGAGAAAGTTATGTAAGCATTCTTGTTCTAAAAGTGAATGTGATTCAGTATATTAGGCCAACCAAGGTATTCTGTAAGTAAAACTAAACTACTGTTTGTTAAATGGTTGGATATTGTGAAGAATACTGTTATCTGGGATATACGCCCCAAAACCACATTATAATTATCAGTGACGTCATAGGGGCGGGCTCCAGAAGTTACAACCAGCTGGGGTTCTTTAAAGAGAGGAGATACTGTGGTTTGATGGGTGAAAAAAGTACTTATAGTCGATAGAACAATAACTATACGTGGGTAGCTGGGCTAGTATAACCCTGTCACCGCTCTCCTATAGTCGAATACGACGTGCTTCAAATTGTCGAGTAGTTTTCTTTAAAAAGCTTCAGTATAAAATTTCGCGCACAAAGTTTTGTCAAGTATAGCTACTCCCAGTTTGCTTGCCAGGCAGCGCTTTTTACGTGTAAAAACTAACGAATTGAATGAACTTTGTAAATGTTATGAAGATATTGCTAGCGATTCTGGCTATCCGAAAGTTCTTATTGTGTTACGTAGCTTCTATAATGCACCTAATAGCATTCTGGCTCAAGAAATTGTATACCTGTTGGCACAACACGAAAAATGGCAACACTGTTTCAGCTGAGAGCTTTCTCGGAAGTGCGAAAATTGCATGACGTAACAATTGGACTGAAAAATAAACCAAAAGTGATTGTAACCTATTATGGGTATGTCGGTAAGAATTAATTAGGCGAACTGCTTGACCAGGTGTAATTCTCTAATACTTGTGAACTCCTGGAACAACTGAAGCAACGCAACGCGTACGTATCAGCTTATCCCTCTTTTTATTCTTTCGAGTGCTCCTCTTCATCTAATTTTCTCAATTAATATACTTACCTTCCCACGTAGGATAGTCAACCAAAAACGCTCATGGACTACTTCGTTTTCCCCGGAATCCTATTTCCTTCCTTGTAGAGGAAGCATTGAAAGACTAGGCGAAATTCCTTGCTATACAAATGATGCAGATATCTTTCAAGGACAATTGTGGAATAAACTGCCCAAATTGACCTGGTATATACATCCAGTAAGGGCGCTAAGTCCAACTCATGTCCTTGCTGCTGCTACAAAACCGCGCCTCACCCATGTCACTTATACAACCAGTGTATTCTTTTGGGTTTGTTAATCCCTTTTTGGAGCACATCAGCATTTTTACAGCGGCTATTAGCGCAAGAAATTGCTTGGTGGTGAAAAACATTCGGAAGGCTCGTCCCCAAGATCAACTGCACTTCATAAAACAAGACCTCCCATTCACTTCCGTATGCCTTTATGGCACGGGGTGCATGGCTGGCAGTTCGCTGACGTGGCCAATATGCTAGAACTACCGAACAATTAGGGCCTGGAATACTCACTCAAGATGAAGGTACGAAAACGCGCCACGTTAGCAAATTGCCACCGCATAGACTTACGTTTATGAGATGCGTCGTTCAAGGATGCTAACGTCTGGCGGCAACGTGTTCGTAATTGTCATAGACAAGCCAGCTTGCTAGACATATATGTAAACCTCAACATGAATCCCTTTTTCACAACTATTGTCAATTGTAAAGGAATGTATTAAAGAAAACACAACAAGAACAATTTTGAAACAAGGGATGTTGTGGCTTGTGTACGGGGCATCGTGCACAATTTTGGGCGAAAAAAACACTCAGTAGAGCTGTAGGAACAATAGTTGTTTTAAAAGTCTTTATTTACTAGCTATTTTTTCAGTTAATATTTGGCCCAACATTTGCTTTCAATAATAAGTAGTACTGTATCCCCCATGACACATTATTTTGCTAGCGGATGTCAGAAAGTGCAGCCGAAGGAAATAAAAACACAAAGCCACAGTTTGAGTTATCTTTGTATTAAACTCATTTTTAAAGTAAAACCTTTTTGCCAAAAAAACGCGAACTAAAGAATGAGTGCTGATACTATCAAGAAGTCTTGTTAATCTACTTTTCATTTGAACTGTGTGCAATCCTATAATGAACTTTATGGACCATTTCACAACAGGCTCTTGATGACATTCGGTTTTCTCCACGGATGTTGCGCAGCAGCGTTGGTGGGCAAGAAGAGCTTCAAAAATAGCCCACTCAATTTTGACAGTTTCCTTCCCCTAGTTGGTAAAATATATTCAAGTAAATTGTTCTTTGAGCTACATAAAAGCTACAAGTGATTCTCTTTAACTGTACGCGCGTTTCTTTTATCGGAATAGATAAAGAAAGATGTTAGTTTACTTTTGAAAAGAAACTTAAAGACCTGCTGTCAGTTTCTCCGTTAGGAGCTGGTAAATTAGGTGACCGGAAGTTTTTTTTTTTGGTACAACTCGTGCAATTTTCAAACGGTCTATAAAGAGAAAGCAGCCTCCCTTCCCACAACTCTACAGAGCCTAAAGCACGCACGCGCCCTAAACGAGTGGAGATACGGTATGTGTTTCGTGACACTAGGATGTGTTACGAGTGTAAGTGGTCATAACTCGTGTTTACAGCACCCATTTCGGGGACAGCTAGGCCCCGATGACAGCTGTGCTTCGTACATGGACCGAGCGTTACAGACGCGCTCACGAGTGTAGAAGCTATAGGGCCAGGCGTCTTTTTCCCGTGCCGCCATGGATCATCGTTCTTCTCGTAGCCACGTTTCTCTGAATTTTACATTTTGCTCGCTGCAAGCATCGCCTTAGACGTCGCGCTGCGTGACATGCTCCCTCATCACGTGGGCTGTACGAGGTGCCCACAATTTGACTGATGACCTCTGGCGGAAGGAATGGGCTTGAGCTTTCTCGATATTTTTTTCGCCCTTTAAAACCTAAGCAAGTATCTTTTTACTACGTTCGCATTTCGCGTACTTCACATTGGTAGCAGGGAGTAAAAATAGCATGAGAGTGAACTGCCATGGCTTTAGAGGTAAAAACTTCTCGAAAAAAAGAATGAGCCATTGGCTTGAGATGGTAATGAGAATGAACTCAAGCGGGAAAGTCATGTGATCGATACTCTACGATAAAGGTGCCTTGTTCTTTTAGTCTGTTTTTGGACACTCTCTACCCAGGTCTCTTTACCTTCCTTCAATCCAAAAAAGTACGTTTGTGAATAGATTCCTTTCTAACCGAAGAGCATATACAAGTTGTCTCCAATTGATGCCTTTCTGAGGATGGCGCTAACCAGTAATACACGCTGCAAGTGAGTCAACCATGACCGGAAGCCACCAAAACGTGTTTTTAGGCTACCTTTGGGACGAAGACGCGGGAATCAAAGCCTTAGTTAGAGAATAGAGCAGTATGTTTATGAGCAGACTTTACTGACTACGCCTTGTGAGATAAGAAACTTCTATTACGCGAAACAGCGGGGGAAGAACGAAACTAACACCAAAAACAGGCATTTGTGACGTCAAGAATATCCCCATTCCTTAAGTTGCCTAAAATGAATCTCTAATAATGTTTAATGTTTATTTTTTCGTTTACAGAAATACCGCAACTGAATATAAGGAGAAAGGAACAACATTTTATGTAACTGAGGACATCGCTGATGTGCGTCCCATGCATTTAGAAAGTAAAACTGCAGGTATTATGAAGATTAGTACGTGATTCATTGCAAAAGCGTGGCTGCGTGGGCTTGAAACTTCTACATGTTTAAATGAGTAGTGCATTGTTCACACAATGACGTCATACCGGCGTTTTGTATAGCAGAACGGTACTTTCCAGTAACGATAGAACAGAGATGGTGCGCAAATTGGCTCCATCCCCTAAGATACCCGCTAATATATGCCTTTTGAGTCGGATGCTATTCTAAACCTTGTGCGGTAATAGGTTAAGCAACTGTGCCGCTATGAAATCTCAGTTTTTGAGCTAGGAATTTAATTATTATTTGCCAAGTGCCCTCTACAGAATTAGGAAGCATGTGCTTAACAGGAAGGGTAAGCGAACTTTTACAATATTTAACACAAGTGCCTTTTTCAAACAGCAGTGCTGCCTTGCAGATGAAGCCTGCTTGACAGGAAAGATCAAGCTTTGGCAGTGGCCAACACAAACGCTTTTTGAGACAACAGCTCTCTCTCTCTGGAGACAACGCATGTACTGCAGGCAGGTTAACAAAATATCTTTCAGTAACCAAACGTAGTTCATGATGCAAGAGCGAAGTCATAGAGGACAAGCATAACGGGGGTGTATCTCAGCGGTTGAGCACTCGCTTCGCATGTGAGATGAGGACAAGCATGCTTTATAGACAAGTTAACAGCAGATTCAGTAGCATGGGCTCTGCCCATTTTTTCACAATACGACATTGCGTACAAATAATTTTGTGTTATGCACTCCTAATTCTGCATAAATGACATTTTTATTGTCAATTTCTAAGTGCTAACATTCTGTATCATGTACCACACGCATGTTAATGTGCTGTGCAGTGAATGCTTGTATGATGCTGGGAACCAAGTCAGGTGACGTTTCTTGTAACTTCACTTTTAGCCGTAGGTGCCATAAAAATCTTTATTGTTGCACAAAAAAAACAAATCGCGCTTTACTCAAAATTTTATCAAATTTGTCAAGGGTCCAATCAAACGCTATTATCAGTAGGACGTGCTGGAAAAAGCATTGGACGCGTTACCTAAAGGTGGCGGATTGCTTCCCCGCCCATGGCAAGTTATCTTTTCGTCAACTTTTATTTATTCAAATTTACGTTACTATTATACATATAATACCACCCCTATAATTTTTCCTGTTAGTATTCAATATTGTTGTACCCAACAAAAAAAAAACAAGCCCTTAACTTTACACTTTCCTTCATTTAGCAAACCTACGTCATTTTGAGCGTATCTGTCTTGACGCCTGCGTCCGGTCACTCCTGTGGTTACCTTCTTAACTTTGTTTTGACCAAATTGCCAAAACATAAAAGGGTTCGACAGGTATCACTTCGTCGTCAAGATCTAAATATATGTCAAACTTGTATCCTGTACGTCGCCAAATCCTTTCTCCTGACAAGTGTGACACATATCCGTATGCTATGGGCTACGAAAAGGAGGTATGCGCCACAGGTGATGGACAGTCTTTAGGCCTGCGCCGGGTCCCGAGAACAGACACTGGTAACATACGTGCAAGTACATTAAGTAAAACCGACTGTTGCCCCGTTCACCCAATCATTGCCAAGAGTAAAAATAAGAATACCAGCAGAAACGGATCCTTAGCATTGCGCGTCGCAGTCAGGTACTTTAGCACGGAGCCACGACTGGGTTTGAAACTGCCATAGAAAAATACCCTGTGCAGGTGTAATTTCGCTTCAACGTCAATAGTATATGTAATGCTGGTTATCTAGTTTTATATTGCCACAATAAACATTGCTTACGCACTTCTGTATTACAGGCAACATGTCGGGTTAACGTCAATTGTGGTTCCAGTGTCATCGCCGCTTTTATAGCAGTCGCAGAAAGTTTACATCCCTGTAATTCATCAAGGTATATTGAAGCGTTGCTCGACACCGCAGAAGTACGCTAACGAGGGTTACGTATCATATTGAGACTATCGCACTGTCAAGTTCACTTCGTTTCAACCATACTGACATCTTCATTCTAACTTGACTGTTGACGTTACGTCAAGCTAGGTACTTACCTTTGACTCTTTAACTTATCTAAACGCGAGCATAGTCGGCATACCCGGTAAACCTGCGATGTGTACTGTATACTGCAAAATCATGTCCAGTCAATTTGTAACGCAACGCACAAAACTAAAAACCAAGCAATGCAAAATATAAACCATTTGCTTCGCACGAAAACGATTTCGACAAGTATTGAATGTGCCGATTTTTTTTACACAACATTTCTGCCTTACAGGTAACGCACGTCTTAGAGACAGTTAGCAAATACCTTTTCTTTAGCCAAAATGACTGCTTTTTCTTACAATAAGCTGTCTTACAGATGGTGAGAAGTACTTTAGAAAGTCCGAACCTGCTTCACTATTGTATCGCAGGTAAAGCTGGCTAGCTAACGAAGCTTTTTGGACAACGAACACAACCGCTTTTTCACACAACAGCTCGTTTCCTTAGCCTTCGTTAACTAAGGCGATCTTAGGTGTACGAAAAGTGCTTGATATAATTTTCCCCCTGATTCCTTGGAAGCGCATTTGTGGACAAATGCAGAAAACTGCATAGCTCATCATTTTTTCTTAAAGAGACACTAAAATAAATTACAATTTACGTCAGACTGAAAGTTCAGTGTAGAACAACATGTAAAACGACAATATTATCAACAACAGTGCTCTACTTAACGAAAAATTAAGGTAAATGCTTAAGAACTTATGCGCCACAGTAGGACATTCTCATAATGATCCTGATAACATCAGGCAGAATGCCTACAATTAATCACTAGTAATCAATCTAGCTGCGCTAAATAAAGAACCTTCCGTGCATCAAGAGACGCAACAAAATGCTGCTTGTTCGTTTCTGTTTGATTCTTGGAAAAAAGAACTACCGGACGTTACTATGGGTAATGACGCAAGTGGTTCAAAAATTCAATTTTCACGTAGCTACACTGCTCAGGTGGTGTCATCTAGTGGGGCGCAGTTGATCCAAAAAACGTATGCAATCTAGGAGCTGATGACGGGAAATCGATCAATGGCCGTTGTGGCTGTGTCTCCCACTGATTTCGGTCTGCTGCTATTAGCACAGTAACACCGGGCAACGTTGTGCACGGCAACAGTGACGTGAGTTGGTCCAGTCAGTCTGCTTCTTGAGGCGGGTAATTTGAAGTCAACTAACCAGATGGGGACCATATAAATGTGATTTTAATTCACAATTGGCCGTTTCTTGCCACAAAAGTAATACTGCTATGTTTCTGGAATGCTATTTCAACAATCAACGTCGACTTAGTAGTTTAGTTGCCTTTAGTGTGCCTTTAAGTAAAAGAAGCAATAGCTTATTGAAGGATAAAACTGGCGCTTCATTCAGAAGAATGGCGCTTCAGTTCCGATATTTGCTAAGATTCTGCGGAAAGTGTGCGTTTGCGCAAGCGAGTTTGGAGGGAAAATGCACAGCTGCTCGCAATTCGCACGTTTTTTTAGGACGATGGGCATCGCCGTCACGCGACAATTTCCTCATTCTAGTCAGCCTTTGTATTTTCTATACATATTATTTATACAAGCTCTTGATTGCACTTTGGATTTACTTCAGTGATAGATGCGCAAAAAATGTCCGGGTACCTAATCCTTCTGAAGAAGAATATTCACTGCGAATGTTGTCGAACTTACTCAGCATACAAGGAGGGCGATATTTTTATTGCATTGAGTGCTTTCTTCTGTAATGGTGCTGCTTCGTTGCACCGATCGTGATTGATTTCGGTAGTTATTTATTTATTGACGTCAGCGTAGTGCTACCCTAACTCAAAACAAAAATGCTGCCGAGGTTGTCTCAAAACTAGTGTTAATCATGACGTAATAAATGAATGACACAATTTAGATTCAGCGTCATTTTTGACTTTGTACTCTTTACTACTGAAAAACATTTGCATTATACTACGATCAATATTCATATTTCTTTATCGTATGCTGGCACCGGTACAGTGGCCCTTATGGCCATCTGTCACGCTGCGATAGCGCCGTCACTTAGTGCTCTTTCTTTGAAAATGTATCAAAGAGTTTCATCGTACAAAACGCGAAAGACACCTTCCAGGAGAGCAAGCAATGTCTAGATCGATTTCGCCTCATGTATGAGTCACACGAAGAAGGCGACCGCAAACACGGGCCCGCTCCCTCGGAATCCAGAGTGAAAGCGTCGGACGTGTTTCTGAGTGGGTGCTACTGTCGCCTGCTTTACTGTTTGTGAAGGCTTGCCTGCCCTCGAACCAAACGCAGCAAAACATTGAAGCGAGAAGCACGCAACCACAAAAATAGCTAGCTTCGATCTATCATACTATATTTATGATATGTGATAATTTCGTTACTGTATGATCTATGAATCCGGCGTTTGCTGCTGTATTTACTTGCCTGCGGATCCGTTGCGCTGGATTGAGCGCGGTCGACTGGCAGCAGGAGTGCCGATATCACTATGCAAGTGGTGCTATACATCATCCCATAAGATAAATGAATCGAGAATGCTTGTAAATGTTAAGGTTTATCTTATTTCGTTTTGCTGTACCCAAGGCAGGTTGACCAACACAATAATGGTAGACTCACTAATATAATTGTGGTTGTAACAGTGTTCGAGTGAGATCAAAAGACAATTTAGGCAAATTGATGAGATCTGTGATTGTTCATTTCGCGATGTTATAGTGCCGGGGAACAAGGTGACCACTGCTTTGTTTTGCTGTGCTTTGTTGACAGCACTCTGTACAGCAATGATTTCTCATTTTGACGAATCGGTAGGCACTTGCTGTTGTCCGGTGGTCGGCAATCAAATGGTCATCACAGCTGAGATGAAAGTTATTGTCAGAAACCTACCTTGTCGCATCCTTGCATCTATTCATTGTGTTTCTATCTCTACACAGTGGTGAGGTTCTGATTTCCGTAGGCTGTTGTGAATCTTTTTTACACCGAAGTTAAAAACACGCGTACCTGGTTAATAAAAAAATAGGCAGATCCCACGTAGAGTGTGAATCTATGATATGCTAAGCACGAATTAGAAATGGTGATATGCCACCTTAAAATCAGCCCAACGTTACGAGGTGGAGGTAAATGATGCCGTACATGACTTCCGTGTCCTGATTACCATGTTTGTATGTGTCATTTACCCTCGTTTTCTGTTCACGTCACGTGTCACCAAATTTGGTATATGTGGAGCTAGCGAAACGGCTGATAGCACGCTATGAGCATGGTATGTTGTCACGTTCTTACATAAGACGCGTGTCAGGATTATCATTGTTGCACCAGCTATATATTTCATCATCCATTGATGTCACGTAACACCAAGTTTGGGATATGTCGAGCTAGCGAAACTGCCGCGAGCTCATCATGAAGGGCCCAATATACTCTAACGTAGCTTTGACACGCACGCACGCTGGGCGCAGCGACGCTACGTTAGCAAAACGTGAGCACTCTATAGTCTGACGCCAGGCGCGACCAGCATCCGTCGGCGCGGCCCGACGGCAACCAGCGCGAAATACGACTTGCTGCATTTCGCACCGATGCGTTACCAAGACAACACTGCGTCACCCTCTTTTTGTGACGGAGGGACGCCGGACGTGCTGAAACGCGCATGCGTCAGAGCAACGCGGCGCGGCGAGCGCCTCCGAGTATATGACAGGACCAGCGCCTGGCATGGCAACGCCGGCGTGACACGACGAAATGAACGCCAGACACGCACCACGTCACGTCGAAACGTATTGGCACCTTCACTGTGGCATGTTGGCGAGTTCTAACATGACACGTATCTTATGATTATCATGTTTGCACCAGTCGCATACCTTCGTCCTCCATTAGCGTCACGTGATACTCAATTTGGCATATGTGAAGCTAGTGAAAGAGCCGCGAGCGTGTCATGAGCGTGGCATGTAGTCATGTTGATATATGACACGCATCTCATGATCATCATGTTTGCACCAGTCACAGAACTTCGTCACCCATTTTCATACCTTAGTAACAAATTTGGTGTATGTGACGATAGCGAAACTGCCGTGAGTGATCAAGACCGTGGTATGTAGTCATGCTGTTAAATGACACGCATGTCATGAATTTCATGTTAGGGTCTGTTGCTTGTGTTAGCCATGCAATTATTCCATACCATACCAATTTCGCAACATGTCCTAAAGACGAAACCACCGCTAGAGCTACAGGACCATGAAATGTAATTCATGACATTCTTGACATATATATATATATATATATATATATATATATCATGTTTTTAATGTTATGACTAGTCAAATATGTTCTTCATACAGTCATCTTATGCCATACCAAGTTTGGTATCGATACCATTATCGAAACGGCGAGGAGAGCTAAAAGTCGTAGGCGGATAGATAGATAGATAGATAGATAGATAGATAGATAGATAGATAGATAGATAGATAGATACCCTCAAAGTCACCGAAGTTTGCTAAGAAACGCTTCGCATTTAAAAATTATGTCAAGCTTGTACACAGGTGTACCATGCGTTAATGTCGCCGAGTAATCTGAGTTTGATATTAAAAGAACTAGAAACATTGACTTTCTTGTGCAGTGAACAATGTGCGGAAGTAACAAGCTAGAAAGGTTACTACTATGTATTTCTGGGATAAAATATGCACGTGCAAATAGTTTTTGCAAGCGTTCCTGAAATACAATCTGCGCATGAAATGTTTGTCGTGAAGATGCTGCACGTTAACAGCCATGCGATCGCATGCGTATCGTTTGCGTCACAGTGGAGCCCATTTTATGTCTAACAAAGCTTTCTTGCAATAAAAAGTGCTACATTTTGTATCTTAACACGACAGGTTTGAGGAAGCTAAGTCCTCCGCCAGCTTTTAAATACTAAACTTTTTTCCTGATATGAGCCCAGTTTTGCTTGAGCAGGACAGGAGGAACTCTCTATGTTGGCATCTGTGCGAAGGTGTGCCTTTATTCAATACCGTGTTAATCAATGCTAATTTGCAGCGGCAGTACATAATTACTCAATACAATATCTTGTCAAATTGAGAAGTCGCACACGATCACAGTATTCACACAATCTTCAGACACACATCTTGTGCTGTCTTGCACAAAGGGCTCATTCGAAGGGTCTTCTTCACACCTGAAAATAAAAAGTGCGTGCTTGCTTGCTGGGTAATTCCGGGCTCTGGCTGCTTCCGTTTGCAAACCATTCCAAAATTGGTGTCCTCAGTGCAGTCGACAGCCATTTCAGTGCTGCTTGCATTTCATGAAACTGAAGTTAATCATCACAGTTACGCCATAGTAAAGAGCACCCGCAGTTGGACCCGCCTATTACATATAGACAGCGGCACTTTTTACTCTGTACCCGTCTATAGGTGAAGTTATTGTTCCTCTTATAGGTGTGTTTATTATCACTAGCCTAAAGCTGTTAGAGATGTTTTTTTTAATTCTGTTGACGTTACGTTTGCATTTGCCATCGGCTTCGATAAAATTACTCCACAAGTGATGGTTCATTGGGATTGGGACCGAAGCTGTAGGATCCCAACAGCTTCGGTGCCCTCTTGGTCGCCTTATTATAATCTCAGGCCGTGTGGCGTGGCTGTGCCGCAGTTAATATAGAAGCCAAATACAGAAAGTGGGCAGAGGTCTTGCAGAGGCCACCAATTGCAGAGGCCGTGTATAAATACCCATGGTCGGCCCGTATACTACGCCAGGTACTGAAGCACTTGAACCAGTGCACAAGCAAACCGTCAGTTTTTTTAGGCCCACTGATACATCATTTTCTTAAATACTGACAGATCATCGACCATTGTTTTCATTAAACTAAACCTCGAATTTCATACGCATTCATTGCGAGTCCTAATCTGAACAATTATGTTATTCACCAAAGTGCTAAAAACGTTACCTTCTTGCGTACTGGATTTTCTCGCTTCTGGCCTCTAAATAGGTGAAGTAATTTTATTGAGATATTCGACATGTATGTTCAGGCTATCAAAGCACATTCCGGGTAATAATTTCGCACAGGCTTACGCTGATCCTAATCCCAGCAGAATCCTGACTCTCATTGTCGAAAGTATCAGAACATTCGACTAAGCAGTTGTTTCTCATGGCACTTGAAATCTCTCCACATAATTTTGCTCCATACTATAGTAAAATTCCTAATGCTAGGTCTTTATTTTCTTTTTTTTGCAAACTTTCTCACTTTTTCGCTTGAATAAGATGAGCGAGAAACTCCATCAAATATACATAATGTCATTTCCCACGTTTTTCTTGCACACGTAAATCTCTCTTTTACGTTTCACAAATTCTTGATATTCTTTGACGGTCATTCTCAATTTTGTATGCATGAACGACGTGACTTCAGATGCACGCACAGAAAAGATGGTAACATTAAATTTTACTTTATTTAGCTGCAAGTGACACCTCATATTGAAGCCTCTTTCAGCATGGTCTTAGATGGATGTTAAAAATGAGCGGACTTTGACGTAGCGCGAGCATGATTTTATTACTAGATTTTACGTTGAACACGGCCCATCTCCGTGCTTTATTCTTTGCCAGACTGGAGAATCAATATCTTGTTTTTTCTTATTATTAGGTAAGTCGCCATGGTAGAAAAAAAACGAATCAGTGCCTTACGAATTGGTCTATCATTAAAAAATAGCATGATTTTTAAAATGTTCAAGTAGTCTCAAGTTTCTCCAGTTTTGAATGATTTTTTTTTCGCAAGTAACTTCAGGCGTTCCTAACTTTCAGCCACTGGTTGTGCTCAGTTAACTAACACGTTGAGAAGCTCTACTATTCAGAAGTTGTACATACTTAGTTCCCTCAGGTGGCGTGCCTTTTTTGTTTTTATTGCTTTACTTCAATGAGTAGCCTTTGCAATTATGTTACCAGCATACTTCTTTACTTATAATTGTTTTATTCCTTATTATGAAGAAGCTTTGATAGACAAGTAAAAATAATTAAAGGCGCTTCCAGCCTGACTATGTTGCTATTCTTACGTGCACATGTATAAGTAAAAAGACAAATTTTAAAAAGAAGTTGTGCTCTTGTAAGTTATGCAGACCGGAAAGGCACATGCTGTAAATGTGCCTACATTTTTGAAATACCTTTTTATTTTATTATCATGCTCAGGCAGGTATTCCAGTTCTTCTTTTGTAACGAGTAGAACCACAGCTGATGCAAAACTTTAAATTAAAGTTATCTCCCAAGTTAGTTTTGCTACAGCACTTTCGCTGCAGTTATGATGATTGCACATCATTTCTGAACAACTATTTTAATATTAGGGGATAAAAAGTGAATGAGTTTTCCGCACATTCTTCACAACCCTTCATCAATTATTTCTTTTTACTGTCGCGCAGCTAGTAGCTAAGTCACCTGGTTTTAAAAAGTTTGTCTTTTATGGTACAAATATCTCCACCTAAGCAGAAAAAAAATCAACGTCGTGTGTGCCACAAGAACGCTCGGATCAATGCCACTTCCGTAGAGAGACGAAATCTATTGTGAGTCTCAATGAAAAAAATAAGCTAGAAACTTTCCAGAAGATATCTCATACTAGTAAATAATTGTGCACTGCGCAGAGCTAAGGAAAGTACAGCACAAAAAAACCAAAACAAATTGAACGTAAACTATTCGTTGATTCATTTCAAATAGTGCATTGCAACCTAAAGAATTACAACATCTAGGTATGTGGATTGATAAGTGCATGAAATTAGACTGTTGGCAGTTTACGTTTTGTCTGCATTTTGCATCTGGTAACTTGTGAGATCAGCAGGATGACCAAATAAAATGTCTTAGAGAAGCTTTTGGCTGAAGTTTGCGTACGAGAACTTATATTTGCCTTTAAGGGTCCTTCGCCTTGGAGAATTAGAGGTCCTGTTATCAAAACGTCAGTCAAAGCCTTGTGTGAGGCACTTATCGTGTTCATTCTGCTTTTCCTACAACGTGTTACCATTTTGCTGCTTCCGCTTTGATATTTCCGTCTTTCACGCGTGTGTTTCGTGTGCATTATGGGAAGGGTGTCTGCTTGTATATCTACATGCACACACACTGGCGCGCGTGCCCAAGCAAACTCGTCCACGTACACACACACGAAAGTTTCTTGGCTCATAAGTTTTAAGCCGGTGCTGAAGCTGCACGAATCGCCAGCAATTTGTAACAGCAACTGATAAAAAAATTAAAAATGCTTCCCCAGTCTTATGCGGAGACTAAATTCGTCTATAAAGATAGTGGTTATACCCGGGTAGGTCTTGCAATGACAAAATGAGCAAGATTTTGACGTTCTTCCAAAGAAATGCTCCTTCTGCGAAATGGCGGTAGAACGGGACTAAAAAAAACAAAAACTACGCACATACTCTTATCTCGTGAAAATATAGCTGACGGCTGAAAAGTAACATCGTTCCGGCTCCATTAAGGAAACATTCGCTCGCGCACTTCTTAAAAAATGCTGCCGTCTTGCCGTCGTTCAACTCCCGTTCCGGCGTGAGGATCAGTGGAACGTCGACGAGGTACTTTTGTGTGACTACAAGTCGAAATCCTAATGAAGCAGGGCGAAACTGCATGCTGTGCTTAACCGCAATTGTGAAAGAGCCTGAAAGTGTTTGGAATGTGGTTGTGAGTGCTCGCTTTCAAAGGAACAGGGGCTGTTGGAACGGCGTTGTTGTGAGCCAAATGATGGAGATCAAGAATGTTTTGCCTAGACTTGTAAGATGCCTGCGCATGAAACGAAGATGGGCTGCTTCCTCGGACAAAATATTGAAGAAACGCAAATCTTTTGGTGTAAACAATAGGGCGTTGTGATTTCGTGTATTTTTAGGTAACAGTTGTTTTTGCTTGCGTTGTGGTGTACTTGATCCAGTTGATTAATTGCGACTGTTCTCTCAAACTTGTCTGTTATTCGCCAGAAATTCGCTGCTCTAGAAAAAACCCTTGGGGACTATAGCGTCACTTACTAAACTAAAAACTAAAGTAGCTTTCGCTTCACAGAGGATATTTTTTAATCTATCATAAAAAGACAGCGCGACAGTACAGCTACCACAGCAGTCATACACGCCACGCAAAAAAGAAAAAAAAGAGAGACAGAGAAGAAGGCACTGCAAGTTTCATACAACATGCAGCTGTGCCATACAGTGCATCTAAGTTAAAAATCAAACACATTGTTGATGTTGCTTCAAGAAGAAGAAACATCGTATGTTTGAGGCCAGGTAACAGTAATCCTTGCAAGTTTTCAAGGAACAGGTAATTGTGTACCATGTTGCGGAGGCCAGTATCAAAAGACTGAGCTGGGGCACAAAGACAACTTCAAGATTTGAACTCAATCGATCCTAGCAATTGTCTGTTACTTTAGGTGCAGCTCATAAGCTGCGGTAACAAACAGAAAAACACCAGGCCGGCGTGGAAGGCCAGTAGAGACACAGCAAATGTTAGAACAGCAGCATTTCAGAGCCTTTCTAAACACTCATATGACAACTGCTGCTAAAACACTTGCTTGATGCTCACTGCGGCCTTAAGAACAAAAAAATTGAGGTGGTGGGCCGGCAATCGCTACGCTAATTTTTGTCGTTCTTCTGAGAAGCGTGGTATCCGAGAAACTATTGCGAGGAATTTCGTGCCAATTGTTCATGCAGTGGCTGACAACAATGAGGAATTATGCCTGAAGTGGGTATGCGCCGCAGTTATTAGCTGAATAAAAACAAGCTTTTATGTAGGATTGGAGCATTGGACAACACAATAATTACGCTATTTGCATTAAGCGACGACTAGTTGTTCTTTCACTCTTGTAAAACGCATTATAAATCGTATTAGTGGAATTGCTTTTCCGACATCAAAGCTGCCTAAGGCAAGTTTGCCAACAAGTCCCAAGCACCGGCAGAGAGTTACCGGCCTTAGGCCAATATCGTTATGTAATGTTGACAACAAAATAATCGCGAAATCGCCGACCAATCGGCTACAAACAGTAATCTCTAAATGTGTAGGTAACCACCAAACATGTTCAATTCGAGGTCGCTCTATACAAACAAACATACATATAGCACGTTCAGTCCTTGAGTGTATTGATGTTAGCATGGACCTAGTAGCGCTCCTACAGGTATACCTTGCTAAAGCTTTTCTTTATTAAAAATACTGTCAATCCCGTAATGGGATTATTACAGGAGTGGTGTCATATTGTTCATTGTAAAAACAAGCAATAAACAGACTAAAAATACGTGTTGCAAGCACTAGAAATTTCAAGCAAATATCTCAAACATAGTGCTAAATTCGCCGTAGTGATAGGCAAAGAGTCTTTATGAATATGAACATCAGATGAATTGCTGGGGCAAGCAAAAAACAAATACAAAACGTAATTGTACAGACAGAGTTAAAACTTGCGTTTTAACTCTGTATGTAGAATTTAAATTTGATAAAGTACAGCATGCTTTTTTTTGTTCTGGCTACTAAGACACCTGCAGTTGGGCGATGTAGTGTACATTATTATTTCACTCTGTTATAAGAAGTGCACAACAAATATAATTGTACAACGGACTCTGTCCAATACAATGGAGTTGAATTCCTCTGTACGTCAGAAATGCCCGCCCTCGCCTTTGCTCTTTGCATTTTGTCTAGAAGCGTTATGTTTGAGTGTGCCTCTAAATTCTAGCATTAGAGAATACCAATATGACTCCGAGAAAGTTAGAGTTCTCGCTTATGCAGATGACATTGCCTTCTTTTACGTTAACAAACCAATCGTTCAAGAAGCAGTCAACACTACTTTACATTTCTGTGAATTCGCATGCGCCCGCGTTAATTTTGACTAAAGTAGAGGATTCTGGCTAGGCATGTTGGTCCGAACTCCTTCGGTCTTCTCATATATATTGATATGCGACTCCTATGCGGTATCTTGGTGCGCCTCTTGATAACTATTGTAACAGTGGACCACACTGGACCGCTGCGATTACTACAATTCACCGAAAGGTCGCAACATCGAACGTACAAGAGCTTTAATTTTTTTTGCGCAAAAGCGTGCACCATATTTCTTGCATTGAAGCTTATTTATGTCCGGAAGGTTTAGCACTGCTCTCGTGTGTACATTGAAGCCTTTCATGGGATATTTGTCTGCTTTATTTGGAGCTCTTTTAGGGAGACCATGAGAAGAGACAACCTTTTTCTTCCGCTTGAAAAGGGTGGCAGTCGGCCAGGTAGATTTGTTTGTGTGACAGTTGGTGTCGCAATTTTTTCTACCTCAACGATGTGTACTAGCCCCTTATTTTAGTGGTCTTTTAAAAACCGTTTGTGTTAACATTTTCTTTATGTCGCAACAGGCCAAGAAATCGCTATTGTGGGGATTCGTAAAAGAAATTGTTGATATTGTTAATTTTTTAGAGCTAGATTTAGTTCAGAGTATTTCTATAGTATTGACAGAACAAAATTGACCACTGCGCTTGTCAATAACCTTTTTCCTGACCCCGTTTATGGAATTCCGCCTTCACTTTTGTCTGGTCACGATTTATTATTTCGTATACGTAGAACGTGTATATCACCCTCCGCAAAAACATTTTTCATTAAATTGCACATTTCCACTCTACCAGTGAAAACGTGGCTGCATGATAAAATAAATATATGTACCCTGGACAGTGAATTGTAGACTCTGCAACCAACGCGAGATGATAGAGCATTGTTTCATTCATTGTCGTGACGCATTTTATTTTTGATACATTCTAAAAATAACCATCAGAAAAGAACTTCCAATCACACTTAATGCTACTAGGTTCCTGCCTTTCAAAAAGAGCCTGACCGATAATACTCCGCACGATCATTTTACGTTGTTGGAACTTTATTCACTATGGAAAACTTCGCATGACCGATAGACACACCGAGTCACCACGGTCGACGAGATCGGTTTTCCGAGAAGCAGCTGCTCAAGTGCGCAGTGTTGTGGAGACTTTTGAACCCGTTCCGCAGTGGCTTCCCTTTCTGGATGCTTGTGGCTGTTTACCTGGCTTCTGATGAAGTATGCTGTGCATAGCTCACAATTACTAATGAATATTTCGTGCATTAAAGAAACAAAAAACCGGCTGGCTCAGTGGTCGATTACCGGGCTGGCACCCAGCGGACCCGGGTTCGAGCCTTGCTGCGTTATTGGTGCTCGGTGTTTTTCGCTAATTTCGCGCGATGTGGTTACGGACACTGGGGGTGGCGGACAATTAAATACTGTGCGGCGTGAAACCCGAGTTGTAATCTCATAAAATTTTTCGCTGTAAAATTACGTTACTTAGGCATGCAATAGCTCCGCATGTGAATCCTACTGCGTCAGGACAAGTTTTTGGCAGAAAAAAAAGAAAGTTGTGACAAAATAACCTAAAAAGTGAAACTATTAAACAGGGGTGTTTTCTCTATTGTCGAGTCATTGAATCTTTGAGTCTCGCCTGATATGGTGTGACGTTTCAAATTTCGAAGCCTACCCAAAGTAAGCTGACGCACTTCCTGGAATGATTTATCGGTGTCACAGTCTGAGTGTTCTTTTCCTTTATATATACGTTTTATTGAGTCTTTCATCGCATACCTCAAATGGGAGATGTTTAACTGTGGAGTAAAGAACTTTTCACTCCAGCAGGCCATGCATGAGAAATCAGCGTTCCTTTATGCTTCGCAAACAACCTTATTCTTCACGCAGTGACTCCGAGTACTTCGTCTTGGTTGGCAAGTCGCGGCAGGCAAAAACATCTTTATTAACGCTGTCTAATAGCTCCCATTGACATCATCTGCTAATACTTTTTTCAGTGCTACTGTTTTTCTTGGCGAATAGCCTCGCTTAGCTTTTTTTATGTCCAACAAGCACATTTACATACATGCTTGAGGCACGTGTACGACACTAGAAAGAAGCTTGATAAGGCTATAATGTTCGTAGCATGCATGTCTGGAAACTCCGGGAAAAAAGACTGAGTACACTCGTTAGAGAGTAGTTATATACGGTAAAATCTTAAGAAGCAGTGAATACAGCCCTCTATGGTGGCAAGTATGTTGTACTGCCACAATATGAAGCAGTGTTTGGTGCACTCTTAGCTGTTATATAAGCAGAACAATACTTCTTGAGTGAGTGTTACAATAAACAAAAAAAATTTTTTGAGTCATGTTTATGATATAAAAAGAACAGATTGCTGTATTTTTTTAGTGATTTGAAACTTATGAAAGGATCACTGTAACCTAAGACTAGAACTCCGTGTTTTAGGGTGAATGCTAAATCATCCGATACACACTTATCAATAAAAGTGTTGACTATTAGGAGTTATATACTTACCTTCAATTTTAAAAGGCCGTTAAAGCCGAGAGTCATGAATCGAATGGACCGAACCTCCGTCAGCGATAGAAACCTCATAATGTATGCTTTTGTATATTAAAACAAGCTTTAGGTTGTAATATGAACATATACGTGTTTTCTATTGTAGTATTTGTGCTTATAACTATAAGCGTTTGTGGTTTAAAACTTTCGAGATATATAAATACAATAAGTGTCTTCGCATATCTCGTATTGAGATATCTATTTACCTCAGATTTAGGAATATTAGGAATAATAATCAATCTGTTATTTTTTGTCGGGAAATGAGAGAAGCTGGACAAAAAAGCTGACACGCAGATTGAGTAGATCCTAACCTTTCCCCTCCTCTCAACAGAGCACCAGTTCAAGCATTGCACAGCAATAGTTTCATTAATAAGGTAAATAAAAATGATGTGAGTGGACATAAAAAATGAAGATATAGTATTATTAGAGACAACGCAAAGCATGTTCAATGAAAAAAAGCAGTAACAACACATCGCAACAACTTGTATTGCAAAAGTAAACATCGAATTCAGGACATTCAGAGCATTCCGAGAAATGAACTCCAATAAACTCCGCGCATATCCCCACCCCCTAAAAAATACTATCAAAAACATTATCCAAATGACAAGAAAATTAAGTTCAGAAAACACGGAGCCCTGCATATAATCATGGGTGTCAAATGCATAACTTATGAGATAGGTGTGTAACGCACCGCCGTTCATATTGTACCTTAACAACTGGACTTTATACACACATACTGTAAGTAATACACGAAGGATCCGCAGCCAGCACAGTTCTCCATAAGGAAAACGACAGAATCGCAAATAAATAAGGGTGTAAAACAGAGAGACATGATCCTTCTACTGCTATTCACAACGCCTTTACAGAAGGCTATCAAGGCAGTGAAGTTGGAAAAGTTAGGGATAACAGTTAACGAAGAGTACCTTAGAACCTGCAATTCACTGGTGACATCGCACTGACGAGTAACTCCAAGGCTGAATCGCAGGTCATGATTACAGAACCGGACATGGAAAGAAAAGAACAGGTCTGAAAATTATTGTGCATAAACTCATGTAATGTGCAACAATTTTAGCAGAGAACAGTGCTTTGTGGTGGCGAGACACTAGAAGTTGTAATGGAATGCCTACTTGGAACACGTAGTATCCGCGCAGCCGGACCATGAGAGTGACATAGCTAGAATAATAAGGGTGAGGTGGAGCACTGTTCGGCAAGCATTCTCGAATCATTAATGGTAATCTACCATTATTCTCAAGAGGAAGGTACATAATAGCTGCACCTTGCTGGTACTTAGCTAGGGTGCAGAAAAATGGAGGCATACAAAGAGAGTTCAGCTTAAAATGAGGACGTTGCAGCGAGTGATAGACAGAAAATGATAGGGGTAACCTTGAGAGACAGAAAGAGGGCATAGTGGCTAGGAGAATGGACGGAAGTTAAGGACATCATAGATGTTAATGATATCATAGATTGAGCTGCAAGTTTTCAGATGCTCGCTGTTATTTACGTGACAACAAAAGTCGTCGCTATAGCAATAATTCATTTGCCCTTGTGAGAAAATAAAACAATCCGCCAAAGACACTTAACAACCTCTGTGAAGACACACTTCACTTCCGTCCTTTAACGATCTCTATGTCAAAAGAATCAGCCATGTATATTTTTGCAAGTGTTAACATTGCTGTACTTTTCTACCAAACCAAGGCGCTTGAGTACGCTTTGTCTGGGAGCCCAAAACAAGTTCAAGCAATAAGACAGCTCATACTTTGCCGAACATGTCACTGTGAGTGATTTAGAAAACGTAGATTTCTCTTCCAGCATTATGACGCAGGGAAAACGTAATTTTATTCTTATCAGTTTGAAAACAAAGTACTTAATGTTTTTGTTTGAGAGGGGGGTTGTTATGATAATTTATCTTGCTGTTTTCTGCATCATCATTCAGGCACTAACGATTTCTGAAACGCACCTGGCGTGCCTAAAGCATGTCACATGTCTAAGCTTTGAGGCCTATGTTTTGTGAATCTCCTGCGGTATTATGCGACACCTGAAATGGTGATGCATACGTACTAACTCGTGCGCATACAAAAACTCACACTCTCTACAAACTCCAAGATACACCAACTCATTCTCTCCGTCAAAAACTTGGCACTGTCTTCATCAAAACTTCCGCGTTCCACCTCCCATGCATTCATATTCACTTCCGGCTCCCGATCGATTGAGACTCCTCAGAAGACTCTCTCTAATGAACACGTACTTTAAGCGTATGCCGTGAGGGCGCGTAGGTGGGGTCAAATCCTGCTCCGGACTTCGACTTCAACGCGATGCGATTTCTCAAGAGTCTCGCTGTCAGGTTATGTGTACAGGTATTCTCAAACAACACGGACTTCCTCGCATTGTCCTTATGAAACCTCTCCTAATTTACACAACGTATTTCGACTTATCAAGCACTGACGTTGGACGGGCACGCATGTACGTTTCGTAGCTTGGTGGCTAATCTGCCTTGGTGGATTATTAGCCTAGCTGCCCGTCCACGCAGGCACTCATTCAGCTCATTAAGTTCATGGTAGAGGGAAGGAGTAAGAGGGGGATGCTAAAAATTCTAATAAATGTGCTAAAGGGGACGTTATGAAAGACTCGAAAATGATCTATTGAAGTGAAAACACAAATGAAAGGGTGTGGTACTTGCCAGCTTAGTTGCAGTAATACACTGATGCAGTATGCATGGTCAAATATATACTACTAGGTTGGTCTTAACTGTGACTATTTATTTATTTATTTATTTATTTACAGGTACCTCAAAGACCCCAATGAGTGGGGTTTTACATGAGGGGTGTCAAAGCACGAAAATTACACAACTGATCAACAAACACAAAAAAAGAAAACAAAAACTGCACGAGCGTATCACGAAAGGGTATCAAGCACGCTCTGTTAATAAAAAGCATACAATGCGAACCAACGAAGCATACCAACGAAGCATAAAAAGCATACAATGCCAACCAGCGAAGCAGATAACACCACTAAGGATAATCGCATACATGACACAAAAATAATCAGTACAGAAGTTTTTCAACGGCAGCTTTGAACTGGGTCGGGTTTGTTTTGGTGACGACACTTTCAGGAAGGCTGTTCCATTCGATGGCTGTCAGAACAGGAAATGAATTTAGATAGGTGGTCGTGCGTGCACGAGGTGGGTATACTGCTTTTGAGTGGTTGAGGCGATTCGATGGGTGGTGAGCAGTTTTTATGTGGAGGCTTTCGCATGATAACGAGTTGTAGAATTTGTGGAAGAGGCAAAATCATGCTACTGTACGTCGTGTTTTGAGACTTGGCAATTTAGCTTTACGTTTAAGAAGTGTTACGCTTGTGTGGTATGAATAATCGGAAAAGATGAATCTGGCCGCACGGTTCTGAACGGATTCAAGGATGGTACTTGAATTAGCTTGTGGTAAGTCCCACACTGCACACGCGAATTCCAGCTTTGGGCGAACAAGCGTTTCGTAGGCCAATAATTTAACTGTAGATGGAGCCAGGTTAATGTTACGTCGGAGGAAGCCCAGCGCGCGATTCGCGTCACTGGTAATGCGATTTATGTGGGATGACCATGTAAGGTCATGAGAAATAAGAAGACCTAGATATTTAGTGGACGAGACAGGAAATATAGCGGAGCCACTTAAGAAATATTTGTACGTGGAATAGGAGTGACGCCTGTGGAATGACATGATGGATGTTTTGTGAACGTTAGCACCATGAGCCATTTGTTGCACCATTCGTCTATCTTCCTTAGGTCTTGCTGGAGTGCTACGTTATCACTGGGATCGATAATGGGGCGATAAATGACGCAGTCGTCCGCGAACAACCGAATGCTTGAAGAAATATTGTCTGGTAGGTCGTTGATGTATATGAGAAAAAAGTAAGGGCCCGAGGACCGTCCCTTGAGGAACACCTTGATAGGACAGGAGATAAGGATGAAGAACTGTTGTTAGCGTAGACAAACTGCTGTCGGTTAGTTAAAAAGTTTGAAAGCCATGCAAATACATGTTCGTCAAGGTTTAAATGTGAAAGTTTAGATAGCAAACGCTTGTGGGGAACTTTGTCGAAGGCCTTCTCGAAATCTATGAAAATAGCAGTCGACGGGGACGTTAATGTCTAATTCAGAATTAATGTCACTTAGGAAGAGTGCCAATTGAGTGTCGCAGGAGAGACCTTTTTGGAAGCCATGTTGATTGGGATGAAAGAACTTTGCGGATTTCAGAAAGCTAGCTATGTGCGTGTAAATGATATGTTCCATTATTTTAGAGCAAACACATGCAAGATAGATTGGACGAAACGCAGTTATCTGAGGCGTTCTTGGGGACAGGTACCACTTTTCCTGTTTTCCAATCTTGGGGAACAGAACCTGTTGAGAGGGACTGCTGGAAGATATGGCTAAGAATGATGCTAGAGAGGTGTTTGGTGTTTTTAAGAATTTTTGCATTTATGCCGTCAACGCCTGAGGCCGAAGATAGCTTCAGGGAGTCAATGATGTTTGAGATGCCGTGTGGTTGGAATGTAATGCTGGGCATGATGGAGTGCAATTTAGTAGAAAGGGACAGCAGGGCCATCGTCTGGCTCGCTGGTGAATACTGAGCAGAATGTGTAGTTAAAGGACTCGGCAACCTTGCAGTCAGGAATAGCAGTTCCTGAAGAGTCAAGCAAGGAAACTGTAGGGTTTACGTGTTTGGGGTTAATGGTCCTCCAGAACTGCTTAGGGTTAGTGCGAATCAGAGCTGGCAGGCATCGACGAGAAGAAGGTGCGTTTGGATTTAGACAGGAGAGAATCGAACTTTTTCGATGTTGCTCGATATTTATCCCATGTGCGTGGGTCGGTGGATGTTTTTGCCGCTCTAAATTGCCTATTTCTTTTTCTTTTGAGCCGTTTTAAAGTAACGCTGAACCATGGGGATGCAATCCGCTCTGTTATCGTTTTTGTAGGTATGTATTTTGCAATCAAACGTTGCGTTTCATACTTAAAGATTGACCAATTTGTTTCAACCGAGCGAGTTTCGAAATCCAACAAGAACGAATCGCAAAAGTGGCTCAGTTCAGCGTTCATATCGAGATATTTACCTTTATCGTAAAGTGTTATTGTTTTCGATAATTCCGGTGGGCGTTTGTGTAGGCAATGAAACGTACCATGAATGATAGCATGGTCACTGATACCATCCAGATAGGTGAGTGGGGAGAAACTATCGGGGTGAGAAGCAAGAACCAGGTCAAGTAGATTGTTCGAGTGGTTTGTAGTTCTTGTGGGTGATGTGACCAACTGCGAAAGCCCGAACGAAAGACACGTGTTTATGAAATCGCTTTCGACGCTTTTGTGCGCCGGCATGATAGCGGGGTTGCACCAGTCAATAGCCGGAAGGTTAAAATCACCAAAAATTGCAATACGCGTGTTGGGGTGTAGGGTTGAGACCAACTGCAACGCGTCGTGGAAATTGGGTACGAAGGAGGCGTCGGCATCTGGGGGGCGATAGCATACGCCAATTATGACAGGAGGATACGCAGCTGTGCATCGAATAAACAGTAATTCGAGTGGGGAACTAATGACAACACGACAGCACTGCAAACTACGATGGGCACCCAACAGGACACCACCTGCCTCGCCTGTTTACCCGATCACATCGGAAGACGTCGAAATCTGGGAAATAGAGCTGTACGTCTGCATTACTTATAGAGGGGTTTAGCCGATGTTTCCGTGAGAATTACAAAATTGGAGTCGGTTGAGGTAACGACGTTGCTTAGTTGGTCCCTTTTCGGAATCAGGCTACTGATGTTAGTAAAAATGAATGATACGATACTGTTATTGGAACTGGGAGTTGTGTTTGCTAACCAGCACCGCATCGCGCTGCACAACCTTTTCGCTACTGTGGTCATAGAAGTAAGTGACGTCACCTATCTTTAATTTATCATGTCGTAGCTTGTAGGAGGTCCCTTGTGCTTTGCCAAATTCAACCAACTTCTTGCGGGCCACGCGTGTATTAGGCGAAAAAATCCTTCAAGAGATAGCAACATCCGACTTTTTAAATTTCCAGCTGGCACTAAGAACCTTATCCTTATCCTTGAAATAGGCGAATTTCACAATTATCGGCCTTTTTTTTAGCCGGGTGAAATGTGCCCAGCCTGTGCGCACTGCTCGATGTCCCGTGGTTGGATGTTTATCTTTAGTACGGCTGAACAGTGACTAATAATCTTTTCTTCAGACCTGCGCCCACGTTTCGCCTGCACGGTCGACTAGCCCAAAAAACAGCAGGTTTTAGCGACGAGCCCTGTCTTCGGAATCGTCGAGACAGGACGACAAATGAGAAATTTGTTTTGCGTTCATCTCGGCTAGATGCTCGATTTCCTCTACCTGGGTTTTAATGCTCACAAGGGACGCGCAGTCTCCCTCGATTTTAGTTAGACGTACCTTAATGTCCGCGAACATGGTATCGGTTTCGTCAAGTTTGGCTTTCATGAATCTCATTTCGCCTAACAGTGTTGACTGGCCGTTTTTGAGTTCATTAAGAATTGCGGCTATATCACATGGTTCATCAGCGGAAGGGGCTCCTTTTTTTTGGAAGACTGGGGTTCTCTTCTACATCTCCGCATAACATCAATAAATCCAACAAAACAAGACCGCAATCAAAAGCGATAGAACAACAACACTGTGGGCTCGGCAGCACAAGCAAGGCAGGATAACGCGTGCGTCGCGCGAACAAAGAACAATTGTTGGGTACCTGCATGAGAAAGACGGTATTCCGGTGAGCCCAAGCCGTCGCTCGCGTGCCGCCGAGCCCACTGAAGTGGGCGCCGGTCCGGGGATGCTTTTTATAGGCTTCGGGCGTTGTCGATGGCGATCCGATCTCGCTTGGTCATTTGTAGAGCATGCGCAGGGCAAGGGACAGCCAGGTTGACGCGTTTTCCACAGGACAGCGACGTTGCAGCACGTGCCAGAATCGGAGATTGCTGGACTGGTTGTCAGGCGGAACCGGAATTTCCGACGAAGGCACGTGGCGTCCCGGTATCGCGTTGATGGCGCAGCCGGGGGTATCCCTGGGCAGGGCCGGGAAGCGGGCCAAGAACAGAAGATGCATGAGAAAGACGGTATTCCGGTGAGCCCAAGCCATCGCTCGCGTGCCGCCGAGCCCACTGACCATGTTCAACACTTTTTTATTTCGATAGTAAATTTTCTTATTGTATAGTGCTTTTCTTACTTATAAATGTTAACCCAAATGTAGCCATGCGTACACCACTCGGTTTACCACTTCGCTAGCAGCCTCCGTAGTATGCTTACGCAGCAGGAAGTGGTACCGATGTGTGCAACAAACCACCAACTTTAGGCTAACACATCACTTTCATCATAAATAAGGGCCGAGTGGCTGCTCGTTCCATTGAGAGCTTTCAACTGCTCTACAACTATGAATACGAAACCCTCACTTCAACATGCCCTATAATCATGCCGTGGTCAAGGCAGTTGCTACTTCGTAACTTTATTTAATCCCCCGATTGGCCTATACTGCTGAACCACGTGAATCCTCAACTCTGCACACGATGACAGTTTCCGCTAGGTTGATTTCTCAGCTTCATATAATAGCCAGGTAGAACGATAAGGCGTCCCACTGCACTGCGATCAAGGCGTGAAATATTGGTGTGGCGGCATGGACTAAAAGGGGATTTGAGGCGTACGGTCCCTGGGCGTGAACTTGCGGGGCTCATAATGACTGGCTTCAGTAGGAGATGCCTCTATTCAATCGATCCGCACGGCAACGAGGAAGTGACGCTACCGGTGTGCCGGTGCAAAGGTTCTATTGTTCCTTCGGCAAGGCGCAACCACGGAGAAACAGTAATGATCTGGGCAAGACACTTGCCTGTCCCGTTCAATATGGCACGTGGTATAAAAGCAGGCATTGACCCTCCAATTTTTTTTGAGCCTGAAATGTTAGTATATTTCAGGAGCCCTCAACTACGGTGTCTCTCATAATCATGTGGCGGTTTTGGGACGTTAAACAGCACCTGTCAATCAATTCATAAAATCTGTCGCAAAGACTCCATTTTTTTTCTTAAAAAGGATTGAACAAATGCATATGTGTATATTCCAAGGCTTTTCTGTCAATTCTTTTTGTCTAACTAACTGTCTTTCTCTCTAACAGTTTAGGTTGCGTCATCATTGATTGGCTTTAAGGACGCTTCGCTCCTCAAAAACTTTCCAGTTAGCTCTCTCTCTCTTTCTCTTGTGTGCTTTGTTCGCTTTTGTATGTGTGCTCTTCTTTTTTTTGATGAAGTGTTCATTAACCTGGAAGCAGCCTTGTAAAATTGTGGAACCGTTCGCGCTACCAAACACCCATATCTAGAAAACCACACTCTCTTATCATACTCAGTAACAAAGAGGGTGTCTTGAAGGGCCAGTTGGTACATGATACTGAGCACAAAACAGCGCGAAGAAAGAAAACCACAAAAGTAACTGAACACAAGCGCTGTTGTTGTGTGGTCTTCTTTCTTCATACCGTTTTCGCGCTCTTTCTTCTTCAGTATCAGCAATGAAATGTAGCCTAACTACATAGTTTACATGTGCGGGGCCTTCTTCAATGAGAAATAATGCGTTTTCACCATGTTGCGCTTTCAATATAAAGAATAGTCAGGACAGTGCTAATGCAAGACTTTAGAGATTCCGATCCCGAGGTATAGGCCACAGGATATCAGCCCCCTGCGTAAGCATAACTTCACTAGCGAAGCTTCACTAAGGTCTTTGTTTTGCGAAGATCATTAGAAAACTTCGAAACGAGGTGCATGCAAGTTTCTCTATCGAGAAAGAGGAAACTGCCCGAGAGAATACATGCTAACGCAGTCGAAAGATCATTTATTCGGGCTCCAAACAAATCACGGCTGCCGATTGTGCAAAATAATTAGGTTCTGCCTTTGTCCTTCAGAACGAGTAAATGATTCCAATTACCGAGAATTGTTAGCGAAGTGCACCATGCGTTTTTCAGCTTAAAGTATGCGCTGCTATTTTCGTTTATAAAACTTCACAGCGCATCATTTCTAATTATAGGTAGTTCATTATTCAGCCACCTTCAAGGTCCATCTTTCATTCTCACTTAGAGATGTCGTAAAATACTCTGTAATAGTCAGCAGCTGCTCATACTTCGAAAATGCTTTTGGCGTAATACAACACTTTAATTCCTGAAATATTTTGTTGCTAAAATTTGTTAGTGACTGTAGCAGATGGAGATAGCGATGCACGTTGCTTGTTTCGTATAAGTAAGCAAACATGTTAGAACTACAAGGCCTCTGTCTTTTTTTTGAGAATGGTGCATATTCACTGTCTTCAGCATTGCCTACCGAAAGTTCAGAACTTAAATTCAGCTCGTTGCTTGTAATGTCAGTAAAATTCAGCTTTTTCTGCTAATTTTAATAGGTGCGAAGCAACTCATCGACTAAACTTGTCAATGTGTCATGGTCCTGATGTCTGATGTAGTCACGTTCTTTCATGAAACATGCATGTGCCACGGAAATTTGGTGAGTCCCTGTACTCGTCACTGCTCCACTAGAAATGAGCAACGCAAGAGTAAGCCAACGACGTCAGTGGAGCTCAATCCCTCTTCCTTACATGCAATAGAGAACTGAAACCGGGCCTGTAGGGAGGAAGAGTAATGAGAATCACCACCTTAGGGTAAAATGCACTTAGCCGTGGCTTCCAGACAACGTTGGTAGAGCGGAAACACGCTTCTTTATATGTCCTATTTCAAGTTGACAGCACTAGTGCCTCGTCAAAAAATCTTTAAAGCACTGCATGTTTTTTTTCTTCCACAGGATTAATGTTGGTGGCACTGAGAAACACCCTTCCCCATCTGCACCTTCACTTCCACTTTCTCTTTTCTCGAAACAGCATTATTGAACACGACACTTTCTTTGCTTAAAGATCTGTGTTCCGGGTAGAACAGATTTACGACGTATTATATTCTACGACGCTGTCGGCTAGTTAGCAAAATTTTGCATCGGTATACACCAGCTGAAAGAGGAATATTACCATTTGTAAGGTATTAGAAAAATGCACAGACTTCTCCTGCTTGTATACAGGTAACATTTCTGTTTTTATATGTTGACGGGAAAAATATTTCGTATTCTTGTATATTTGACTAAGCAGTGAAATTGCTAAAGTGAAGGTGTAATAAATTTTATTGAAAAGAATCCTGGCCTAGTCAACTCATTTCTTTAGGTTTTAGATGTACGGTAATAATTACAATAGGCCTGAATATTACCACTATTATTAAGAAGTTTGGGTGCCCCTACTTCCCGAAAGAGTGCTATCACTAAGAAACAGGCGTACTTCTGCTAGCGCAGACAGGAGAAGTGACCGATATACCTTGCCCCGCCGCGGTGGTCTAGTGGCTAAGGTACTCGGCTGCTGACCCGCAGAGCGCGGGTTCGAATCCCGACTGCGGCGGCTGCATTTAAAATGGAGGCGGAAATGTTGTAGGCCCGTGTGCTCAGATTTGGGTGCACGTAAAAGAACCCCATGTGGTCTAAATTTCCGGAGCCCTCCACTACGGCGTCTCTCATAATCATATAGTGGTTTTGGGACGTTAAACCCCACATATCAATCAATCAATCATGTGACCGATATACCTATGCTTTTAGATGCACATATCTACTACTTGCCAGAAAGCCGTTACAGTTTTTTTTTGTTGCGAATAAGTGCTGACTTTTTATTGCTTATCTCTTTCTTTCTATGCGACCACTTGACTGCAATGCGTTCTCGATTTCTTCTTGTTCGATAAGAACTGCTAGACGTACACGAATTATGCATAAACGCAGCGACTGAGCTTGAAGATAATTAGGGCAGAGCTTCTGCATCGTTAGCCCAGTTTAAGTTGTCGTTCTGTAGTGTTTAGTTCGTTTTCTTATACGGTTAGATTATAGGTGTCATAATTTTCAAGGTACCTTTACGCAGGTGTATATTCAGGTGTATTATTGCATTCGCTATCGCTTCAAGTAAGTATTTCAATAGAAGTCGTTGATTATTGTTTTCGTTTCATTTTTCAAATGGAACACCGAAGTATCATAAAAAGATATTTTTAGTCACTTAATGTCAATCCCTAGTTAGTAATTGCATTATGCTTTTGTTTCTGGTGATGATACCATCACTAAGGTAAAAAATGAACAAATTGCACGTTTCAGGCTTTATTGCATCGCCACTGCTGCCTTAGTTGTCATAGCAATAACCTTTCAGACCTTACCAATTTATGTATATTCGCTACAGAGCACTGCGTGATTACAACAAAAACGACAACAACAACATCGAGAATATGAAGAGATATTTTGATATCTTAACCATTCATTCGCGATTTCAATATCTCCGCCTGCGTGCATAGGTCGTGTTTTCTTGCCTTCTAAATGTGCGTATAAAGGTATGCAGGTCATGATGATCTGCCACACGGACGGCTCCTCCTTGTGGCGTTTTGAATACAGTGATTACAGGTAACTCTTCTCATTGTAACACTTTTACTACAAAGTCATTGTGAGGACAAATAGAACACAAACATTTAGATGTGGCAACGTGCATCGGCTTGTGCACTAGCGCATTCCTCCATCGGCCCGAGAAATAAGAAGCACCTAGGGATTTCCCCCTTTCCAACCGTCAAGTTGACACTATTTAACATATTCTAGAAATACGCGAATGAAGCACAGAACACCGTTAAAATTTTTCAAGATACGGTCATTCCCAAAAAACTTTGCCATCAGTATTCCAAAGCGGCTCCACACAAATAAAAACCAGTCGTGCAATTTAAAGTCAACAAGGGAAAAAACTTCCAGCGATCTGTCTGGTGCTGTTCAAGTGATCCGACGCGGAAAGAAAAATAGCTGCAATGACATTTTTGCCTGGATAGCTGCCACTTTTCTGTCAACTGGGAAGGCGGACGCTGAATTTTTCAGAATGTATGAAATGCAAAGTTTGACTACAGCTGCACTGTGCTACTGTCACACGTGCTTGAAAATGCGAATTCTACTCGTTTATGTTCCACACTCAGTCGTGGCAGCTGTCACAGGACGAAAACAGAACGTTGTCACTGTATGCAGAAAAGCAATGGTTTTATCGACAGCGTACAAACTATGCCACACATCAGGTGGACATTTAGAATTGCCTTAAAAAGCAAAAAAAGCAAGAAAAAGATTTTCATGAAAAGTTTGTGCTTTTCTGGCAGGGTTTCAATTAAAAGCAGCAAATGAATAGCGTTACCAGTGCGTATGTGAAGCAGTCGTTTTCTAAAAAGAAACAAAAAAACTTGACGGCAATGTGAGCAAGCACAGACACAACAGTGTTGCTAGTATCCACCAGGGAAGTTAAAAAGAGATATTAAAAACACTACGACAGCATAGTACCTAGACTTCACCTGAAAAAGGACAGAAAGATAGCAGCATGAGGAAGCGATGGGTACTTTTTGTGTGCCTTCTGTGCCTTTTGTGCCTTATATGCCTCTTATTTACTTATGTTATTTTTTTGAAGCAGCCTCCTTAGAATATAACGCACGTTCATATTTGAGAATGTAGATTCAGGGATCCAGTGTATATTTGCAGGAGGCATGTATTTCTTATAAGAACTAATATCGAAAATAACAAAGATGAATATCTTGCAGTGTAGCACTAAAACCACTGTTTCGGATAGTCAACAATGATGAAAAATGTGAAATATTTAGAAGACAAGCGTACCTTTTTGTGCACACTTAAATCAAGAACTAAAGCATCCTTGAAAAAACTGTCACCAATAAAAAGACCCTCTGTAGCGTCACTTTCGAGAAGCATGATGCTCTATGTGTTTGGTTTTTACTTGCAAGGAATAACTATACACATACTTTGATAATACGTTCACTTGTGCTGGAAAAAAGACAATGGGTCAATAAAATAGTAAGTTTAAGGCTGGACAAAAATATCTTGTTATTTATGCTCTGCACAACTGAAAGTCTATATTGTTTTCTTATTGTTTTTTACTAAGACCAAACTAGCCCTTTTATGAGTTTCCATGCTGCACTTTAAGCATTAGCTTTCTTGCTTACTCGGAATTGAAAACAGCAGTTAGTGCAGATTACTTCTGTTTACTCTGCATTGTGAATGAAGAGAAAATTTCATACATGTGTGGGTGTATTTGTTTTTTGTTTTCTCTGCGACGTTGTTACTGCGGGTAGTGATGTTACACTTGTTCTCACTTGTCTTAAGTTGCGTTTATGGGTCCGCCGCAAGTCCCCTCAATGTTTACGGTCGTTGTAATGTAAGTTCGTGCATGGCTTGCACACTCAAGCACAAGGACTCTAAATACCTCACCATACACTTGATGCACTATCACGTTTCCATGACATGTGTATGCATACAAAAATCAGTGCAAGAAGCCTATGGAATAAGAGATACGAGAAAAGGCTGCACGTTCGGGGTGATTTGGCAGATAGCCGTCAGTTATCATCTCTGGGCTACTCTGTAACGCACTTACATTATATGTTGTGCAGTAAGACCAAATATATTCCTTGTTTGCTCGGAACTTCAAAGTCATCGCACGCCTAGTGGTACCTAGGTTTGTACGCCGCCAGCACAACAGTGTTTTGACGTGAGGCATGTATGACACATGTAGTGCATGTAGTCGTCACAAAATGTGCAGTGTTAGGCATAGTGCCGAAAGTTCTTAATAGGTGGCTCATACGGCTTTGTCGTTTTCAAGAAAAGCAACTTTCATTCGTGTGTTCAAGTCGGGATTCGACAAGAAGCATGAGGCTAAATTAATTGGCACTTATGTGCTGACGTGCTCCGTCATTTTTTCAAGTGAAACGTTAAATCAGCCCACGATTGTTATTAACGATTCGTTCTCCTTATGGTGCTGAATTAAGCAAGTTTGGGTTGATTCACAGAGAAGCAGACGCTCAAAATCAGATTTTAGAATATCGCTCCTAAGCTTGAGCACCTATTTAACTTTTTCACAATAGACATTGGAAAAGATTAGTTAGTTTTTTAGGCACTTCGATCCTACATTATGAATCTTACTATGTTAAGTACCTGATTTCACTAATTTAATTTTTTCATCAAAAGGAGGGCGGCAAATAGTTGCGAAATCAGTCACAATGAAAATATATGATGTCTTATACTGCTTGTTTTCCAGAAACATCAAAGTAATGTTCTTAACTGAACTTACCTGTGGGGCGTTTTTTTTGCTTTCCATGCTTCTATTCTCCACAGGAGCACAATTAAAGGACAATTTGTTATTACAATATTATTATTCTCGAATGCACTAAAATTATGCCTCTAACGCAAAAGAAGAATTCTCAAACAATATATTTACTACTGGAAGATTACTTTAAAGATTAGCCCACACTCTTCCTATCAAGAGCAAAAGTGGCCACATATTGGTGGTGTAAAATCAATTCTTCTCAACCAGAATAACCTCGTGTGCTTGACAGCGTTGCAACTTCTCGCTCAGATCGCGAAAAATTGACGAAGGCTTGAGCTTCGCCTTTTTCACCACGCCATAATATTCCTTTTGCGAATCAGTGAAGGGCATACCCCTCGTCCATAGTGCTACACGCTAACCTGCGCAGCTGTTGGCCTTGCTTATGGCGCTGCTCCTTATGACGATTACTGAGTGCTTTGTAATGGGTGGGTGTTTAAAGCACCGATTTGTTCAACAAATCACATCTTTTTTTCTTGCCTGGCGCAAGCGTATGCTTGTGCTTCGCAATAAATGATGAGTTGTGGAGGCTGCTTGCACTACATGACATCTATATATGGATGTCATGTAAAAATTCTTACATAGAGGTTTTTTCTTCAAATTAGTTTGAATAAAGCTCTAGAATCTATGGAGAACACCAGCTCTTCCCACGGGCGGCCAGGATAAGATATAATTCTTAAGATAAACTGTCTATGATATGAGTTTTTTAAACAATATCCTCAGTCGAACCCGGAAACTTCATTATTTCTTTATTTGCATTTGTCCAGATTTTTCCATTGCGGACGAGATGAGGATTTTTCACTCAGAACTAATGACTCTAGCGGCGATGCCATAACTTCAGGGAAACGACCTTCTTAAGGCCATCGCTTTATACTTTGTGAGCATTTATCTCACCCTTTTCACTTCAACCATATAAAGCCACTGTAATGTATTGTGTTCACATTTTTTCGAACTACGACATGGAAATTTTGTTTGTTCAATTTATTTTGTTTAATATGGAACCATATCCTCTTTATCGCACTGTTTTGAATCTCTGTGTATGCTCCCCCCCTTTATGTAACGGCTTCGGGCCTTTTATTAATAATAAACTAAATGAATTTTTATAAAACCACAGACCCATTAGGTAGGCCTCCGAGCTCTTCACGAGCAATGAAACTACTCGTAATGTGGATAAGCACATCGAGATACATCAATGGAAGAGCTGTAAGTATGTCTGGAACGAGCTGTCTCCGTGTATATGGAAGAATCGAAATGGGAAGCGCGATTTGCCAAGTGTAAGTGCATTAGCTTCAGCGCGCTCATCGTAAGTGATCTATACATGCCGAACGCGCCCAGAAGTTTATCGCGGCGAGGCTGCGTTGCGAAAGTGCTCCTCAAAATCTAGGAAAATACTACTTCATCATCATCATCATCATCATCATCATCGTCGTCGTCAGCCGGACTACGTCCACTGCAGGACAAAGGCCTCTCCCATGTTCCGCGAATTAACCCGGTCCTGTGCTTGCTGCTGCCAATTTATACCCGCAAACTTCTTAATCTCATCTGCCCACCTAACCTTCTGTCTCCCCCTAAGCCGCTTCCCTTCTCTGGGAATCCAGTTAGTTACCCTTAATGACCAGCGGTTATCCTGTCTACGCGCTACATGCCTGGCCCATGTCCATTTCCTCTTCTTTGTTTCAACTATGATAACCTTAACCCCCGTTTGTCCCCTAATCCACTCTGCTCCCTTCTCGTCTCTTAAGGTTACACCTACCATTTCTCTTCCCATTGCTCGCTGCGTCGTCCTCAAATTAAGCTGAACCCTCTTTGTAGGTCTCCAGGTTTCTGCTCCGTAGCTGAGTACCGGCAAGATACAGCTGTTATATACCTTCCTCTTGAGGGATAGTGGCAATCTACCTGTCATAATTTGGGAGTGCTTGCCGAATGTGCTCCACCCCATTCTTATTCTTCTAGTTACTTCAATCTCGTGGTTCGGCTCTGCGTTTTTACCTGCCCTAAGTAGACATACTCTTTTACAAGTTCAAGTGCACTATTACATATCTCGAAGCGCTGCTCCTTTCCGAGGTTGTTGTACATTACTTTCGTTTTCTGCAGATTAATTTTAAGACCCGCCTTTCTGCACTCCTTGTCTAACTCCTTAATCATGAGTTGCAATTCGTCCCCTGAGTTACTCAGCAATGCAATGTCATCGGCGAAGCGCAGGTTAAAAAGGTATTCTCTATTAATTTTTATCCCTAACTGTTCCCATTCTAGGCTTCTGAAAACTTCCTGTAAGCACGCGGTAAATAGCATTGGGGAGATTGTGTCCCCCTGCCTTACACCCTTCTTGATTTGTATTCTGTTGCTTTCTTTATGAAGCACTATGGTAGCAGTTGATCCCCTGTAGATTTCTTCCAGAATGTTTATATATACTTCATCTACGCCCTGATTCCGCAGTGTCTGCATAACGGCTGATATTTCTACTGAATCTAATGCCTTCTCGTAATCTATGAAGGCTATGTATAGTGGTTGGTTATACTCTGAGCATTTTTCTATTACCTGATTGATAGTATGGATGTGGTCAATTGTTGAGTAGCCTGTACAAAATCCTGCTTGTTCCTTTGGTTGATTGAATTATAATGTTTTCTTTACTCTGTTAGCAATTACCTTTGTAAATAGCTTGTATACTACAGAGAGCAAGCTGATCGGCCTGTAATTCTTCAAGCCCTTGTCATCGATTTTCTTATGTATTAAGATGATGTTAGCGTTCTTCCAAGACTCTGGTACTCTTCCCGTCAGGAGACACCTCGTAAACAGGGTGGCTGGTTTTTCTAACACAATCTGTCCTCCATCTTTCAGCAGATCTGATGTCACCTGATCCTCACCAGCAGCTTTGCCTCTTTGCATGCTCTCCAAAGCTTTTCTGACTTCTTCTATCATTACTGGTGGGGTGTCGTCTGGGTTACAGCTAGTTCTTATAGTATTAAGGTCGTGGTTGTCTCGGCTACTGTACAGATCTCTGTAAAACTCTTCCGCTATTTTAACTATCCTATCCATATTGGTAGTTATTTTGCCTTCTTTGTCCCTTAGTGCATACATCTGACTTCTGCCTATCCCAAGTTTCCTCTTCACTGCTTTGACGCTTCCTCCGTTTTTCAGAGCGTGTTCAATTCTCTCCATGTTATACCTTCTTACATCGCATACCTTACGTCTATTATTCAACTTCGAAAGCTCTGCCAGTTCTATTTTGTCTGTTGTACTTGACACTTTCATGATTTGATGCTTCTTAATTAGGTACTTCGTTTCCTGGGAAAGCTTGCCAGTGTCCTGTCTAGCTACCCAGCCTCCTACTTCCACTGCACACTCCGTAATGATACTCGTCAGAATATTATTCATTGTATCTACGCTAAGGTTGGTTTCCTCGCTAAGAGCAGAGTACCTGTTCTGCAGTGACACTCTGAATTCCTGTACTTTCCCTTTCAGTGCTAGCTCATTGATTGGATTCTTGCGTATCAGTTTCTCTCGTTCCTTCTTCAAGTCTAGGCGCATTCAAGACCGTACCATTCTATGGTCACTGCATCGTACCTTGCCAACCACTTCCACATTCTGCACGATTCTTGGGTGTGCACTCATTATGAAGTCTATTTCGTTCTTATTTTCGCCATTAGGGCTCCTCCATGTCCACTTGCGGTTTTCTCGTTTTCGGTAGAAGGCATTCAAAATCCGTAACTAATTGCGTTCTGCGAATTCTACTAGTAGTTCTCCTCTGGCGTTTCTAGTACCGATGCCATAATCTCCTACTGCTTGGTCTCCAGCCTGCTGCTTCCCTACCTTTGCATTTAAGTTGCCCATCACTATAGTATACTGTGTTTTTACCTAACTGATTGCCGATGCCACGTCTTCATAGAAGCTTCGAACTGAAACGTCATCATGGCTGGATGCAGGCGCGTAAACCTGTACTACCTTCATCTTGTATCTTTTATTCAGTTTAATGACGATACCTACCACCCTTTCATTATTGCTATAGTATTCCTCTATGTTTCCAGCTATGTTTCTGTGAATTAGGAACCCCACTCCCAGTTCTCTTCTGTCTCTCAAGCCCCGATAGCAAAGTACGTGCCCATTCTGCAGCACCGTATAGGCCTCATCTGTCCTCCTAACCTCACTGGGCCTTATTATATCCCATTTAACACCATCTAGCTCCTCGAATAGTACAGCTAGACTTCCCTCACTAGATAATGTTCTAGCGTTAAGCGTTGCCAAGGTCAGGTTCCAATGGTGGCCTGCCGGATCCAGAAATTCTTACCACCCTCTGCTGCGTTGCAGATCTGACCGCCGCCGTGGTCAGTTGCTTCGCAGCTGCTGGGGACTGAGGGCCGTGAGTTATTTGACGTATGCATGTGGGAGGTCGTGTCCAGATACTGCACCAGGGTGGCCAATCCTTCTCTGGTGAGGGAGTGCGTTTCCGGCGGTGGTTACCTGTGAGGCCGCACCTCAGGCCTCTTGATGCAGTTCCATCAACACGCGGAGTTTTTTTAATCCGGTTGGGGTTTGCGCGGCACCGGAATTTGAACCACGGACCTCTTGCATGTGAGGCGGATGCTCTAACCACTACGCCATCGCCATCGCCGCAAGAAAATACTACTTCAGGTATGCGCAAAACCGAGCTTATCGCGCGTATGAAATGTAAAGCCTCGTTTCCGGCGACCCTTCTCAAGAGATTTGAAGGGGCTGTCTAGCCAGTACAACCAAAATTTGATCGGCGCAATCTACACACGCTGTTCACTCACATGTATAATCGTTATTTGGTATGTTATATTATACTTTTATTTGTGTTATCACAGGGAGAACGGGTAAGCGGCAAAGAAAATTAGGTGTATCTGGAGGAATAACGCTGGAAAAGTTGGAAATATTAGTTCAATGGAAGAGACGTAAGTATATTTGGAACGAGCGGTCTCCGTGTATATAGGGATGAATTTAAATGTAAAGAAAAATAGGTGTATCTGGAGGAATAATGCCGGGAAAGTAGGAAATGATAACTCCGCCTCTACATGATTGAGGAAGCAACCATGAGTTCTAGGAAGGCCTTATAAGTTTTTAGGAATGTCTTATAAGTTAAGTTTTCCTAGAAAATGTTGTTTCGTTTTATGGTTTCTCACTGACGCAAACACCACCAGTCTCTTGCTTCTTCGTTGGAATAAGACCAGTAATACGCGCCATTAAATTTCACTACTGTACAAAGGACAGGCATGTACTGATACTGATAACCGACCTTGGATTCTCAGCAAGTGCTATCGTATTGTTATTGTGGTTATAAACAACACAAAAGTGTATACAGGTAATATGAAAATATTGTTTTGCGAGAAACCTACGGAAGCATGTCTTTTTTTTTGCAGACCTCTCATTTAATTGTGTTGGGAGGAAATGCAAGACGCGCAAGGAATAATAAGTCCTCCGTTGCGGGAAGGAGCATTCACGTGGCTCTAACAATGAGATTTTATATTTGCTTATCATTTTATTATACATCTCCAGTTGTCATGGTTAATTACGGAATTGTTTCAGCCTCATTTCGTTCGCCGAGAAGGACACAGGTGATAACAATAATTAGATTTGAACAACCAAATGACTGTTTTCCTCCAAGAACAAACTCTGAACATGAAATTTGGCGGTGGCTATTTTTACTATGGTTGATTTCGTAGAAGAATGCATAAAACTCAAGCATAATACTACTTTACCGAAAAATTTTTCAATAATTTTCTTAGAGCTACGAGCCTCTGATTAAGTGACCATAGTTGAGGTCTCTACATAAACGTTTACTATGTACTAGAAAGTTTATTATGACTGCAATACAGAAAAACCAAACCATCAGAGTTTTGCGATAAATGAGCTGGAATATAAACATTTTATTAGTTGCTTGAGAGTTACTGTGCGTTTTGTAAAGCAATATAGTTCTCATTACCATCTGTATTGTTTTCACCGCAAAAAAGAGCTTTGCGAATTCAAGAGCATCATTTACCCATACAAACTGCGTCGAAGTACCAACAAAATTATTAGAGTGACATGCGAGTCATTTGGTACATGTGCATAGTGAGAAACAATGATATACTATAAACATGGTAAAGTAAGGACACATGACTACCTTAATGTGTGTCCTTAACTGCGTGAGTTCAGTTTTCGGTTGTTTGAATGATGAACATATTCTGGTAGACACAATGTTGAGTGCAGCAAATGAAAGACCAGGATATATAGAAGTGTTGAAGAAAATTTATATTCGAAACTCTCTGAACAGCCTCGCATGTCTACCTTACATTTCACAGTTTTGATTGCGTTAGCTCTTTCTTGTCAAGGGACAAAACCGTCGCATCATGCAGCCAATCAAGACTATGAAGTCATTGATGGCATTTTTGTTGTTTACTTCAGTTTTGGCGTTAAACTGGCTAAATTTCATTCGCGTTTGCATTGCATTGGCTAAAATGTCCCATATTTATTATGGGTTTCTTTTTAATCTCACACTTTCAACGCGTATGCGAATAGGAGCCAAATTTATTCTTTGTTTATTGTACTCTTTCATAGTTGCGTTAACTGCTGGTCATTGCATAACATATCTTCTACATGTGCTCTACCTATCAATTTCTAAACTTAGGCAGCGTCTCGATGAAGAATCGCTTGTCCAGCAATCATTTATCGACTGAAACAGAGATACATAGTAGCTTTATATCACCAACCGAAAAACAACTGAACATACTGGTTAGTTTCACTATTCTTTTCAATTTCTGGTATTAGTTCGCTCTTTGTGTTCAGCATTTTGTTCGTTCACTGTCACAATCACTGGTAATTGGCAAGTATAGTATGTATTTCTTCTTCAGTTGGTCTAATACGGTTTTTCGATACCCTCCAGCCGCTCATCTTTCCCCCAAACATATATATCCGCGGTCTGCAAGTTGCCCTGACCATAAAAATAGACTTTATATGGGACTGGCAGATAGAACCTTCCACTGTTTATAATTTTGTTTCTTCTGCATTTATTCTCTTCGTCCTGTGCCTCTTAAGCCCGTCACGAACAATGGCTCTCGAGCAATACAGCTAATGTATTTCTGCCAGCGCACATACCGACCATCGTGTGAAGTAGACAACTGCTGCACATGAGAGATATGTTCCGAGATTTCTGCTCAAAATGTTTTTTCTACCAAGGCTGTGATTGACAGCTTGAAAAGCACGGAGAAAAAGCGTGGATGATGAGAGTGGTGCTGATGGTATCTTTATTTCTCGCAGTCTTTCAGCATTATATGGGTTATATGTTTCGCTACCGAGAAGTGTTCGTGCTGCTGCAAAAAAAAAAAAACCTCTGGGGCTACGTTCGAACGGTATCGAAAATCCAGACTTATTGGTCACAAGACGAGGCACTCAGGCCTGAAAGAGCCCGCCGCCAGCAATTGACAGTGCTTACACAGCGAATCGGCACACAGCGCAAACACGCAGCAAGTCTTTCCTTTTACGGTGAAAGCTGTTCGAATATCAGAACAGCGAATTTTGATTGTGTAGCTATGCTTGAGCTCATCGCTGCAGTCACACAAAACGAGAAAACTGAATTCTGGTAAATCATACGCATTGTTAGAAATGATTCAATCAGCCAGTAGCTTGCTAGGCTACATTTTTTTTTCTCGCAAAAGCCAAGTGTTATCAAAAGACAAGGTTGAAAGCTTTTGTAATGTAGTAGTTATGCGCATTGCGGAGGCTTTAAAGGGCTCGTCAGTTAAACTGGTGCTTAAAGGGCAGCGGATTGCCCGTGTAACGTCGCCACTTACATAACACACATGTCCTTTTAACGAGCCTGTATAACGACCCATTCAGTGTCCACAAGGAAGACATAGAATGGGGCAAAATGCAGTGGACATAACACATGCTTCACCAAACACAGGCGTCCTGTGTACATGCTCCACAATACAACATAAAATATTACAGTATTATTGCGTGATACAAGCTCCCATTTTCATCGGGTGTCAGAAAATAAGATTATCATAATGACTTTCTGGTTTAAAGCCAGTAACCAACTACAAAGGCCACAGACGATACTGCACCTGTTTTCTTAAGGCCACGTAATGGGTGCACAGAAAGTTCGAAAATGTTTCATGCACTGAATCTCTGAAGGACACACTAAGAACAGAATATCGCTATCGCTTTCAACTATTAAAGGAGAAGCTTTGAGGTTCCCTCATTTTCCAAAAGCTACATGCCCTTTTTGCACTCGTTTTGATGCAGAATACTTTCGACTTTTCGGACAACACCAGAGTTAGCAGTGCTTCATTAGCGCACCATCATTACCTCATCAACGTGCCTAATCACGAATTACGTCCTGTGATTATAATCGGTGATAGCATCCGAAGAAAAGCGGCTGCAATTTTCCCCGGCGCAATGACCGTGACTACGGTTTTTCTTAGCGGGATGCGATGCTTAAAGCGTATGTTGCGAGTGATGTAATGAACAATCTACAGATGCTACATTGTCATGTGAACTGGGATGTCATAAGATTGTGAAAGGTTGTCTCTCTACAACGATTGGCTTTGCCTAACTAAGAAATTCACATTCAGGTGGTTTCGCGACTGCCGCAGTTAACAGCAATGAACTACATTGACCGCATTAGAGTGTGGACACCCTGCAATATATATAGTCCAGTAGATCCTCCTTGAGCGGCCGCAACGTGGTTTATTTCAACGTTTCGGCCTAGAGTCTGGCCTTCATCAGGATATATATATATATATATATATATATATATATATATATATATATATATATATATAGTTGTATCATCAGTATTTCATCTTAGACCATTCTAGAGACGTTTACATATGCGGTTACATTGCACTTTTGGTCTACACTATATGGAGTCCTTATGACCGTTCGCTAAATGGCATGATTTCAGATTGTTCAAATGATGAGTTTGTTGGGTCGGTTGGAACAACGAAAATCCCTGCAGAGGGCTAATAGTAATAGCATCTCGATTTTCGCGTTTTGAAACAACAATATACTTGTGAGAGACTCTATAGTGAAGACGTTTGGCAATCTCGAACACATCTGGGGTTGTTTGACGTGAATTGATATCGCGCAGCATGCACGCCCTTGCCATTTTGCCTGTATTGAAATTCAAATGCTACGGCCGGTATCAAAACTATATTATTTGGGGCTGATGCATAAAACAGGGGCTCAAGTTATGCTTAATCACTAAAGATGCTATTTGTCCAGGGTGTCTATATTTGCTGAGATGTCAAAACCAGGAATCGGTAACATATCCTCGACATTCATATGACTTCGAAAGGGAGCAAATTCTAGATTTCCAGCGAAAACGAGTAACAAGTATCATGGCGTAGCTCTAAGCAGTGCCTACCAATATTTATAATGCATTAGATTGTGTGTCTTCTGTAATCTTGTGTAATAAGTTTGGGTACGACCATTTCATTCCCGTTTTTTCATTGTAAATTGTTGTTCATTGTTAGTTGGGTTTCTGTAGGCAGTGATGAGAAAATAAATAAATAATTTGTCAATTAGAGCGATATTTTCATATAATACAATGGTGGTTGACTTATTTGCAATGATCCCAAACATGGTGCTGAGAGTGTCATCTCAATGAGTAAAGAGGAAGACATCCAATCAACTCTGCCGGTTTCCACATCTCTCCAACCTAGAGCACCATGACTAAAACATTCGAATGTTTTGACCATTTCGGCCTTTATAAGAATGCATTGCCTTACTTATAGATTATTTTATTTTTGTCACCGAATGCAAGCCGCAACAACGGTGTCAGCGAGGGAGGATCGCAAAGCGTTTATTGGAGTGTCACCACAGTAGCTGGCCAGCACAACTGACCACACGTACTGAAAATTGCCTCGAATGACGAGCGGCAGAGCTGTGCGGATATTGAAGTCAATGAGGGTGGCGATTTGGGCTTGTTGGTATGGTTGCATGATGATAGATGGTAGCGCAGACAACGGACACGGACAAGAGAAGGCACATAGACACAACACAGCGCTGTGTTGTGTCTATGTGCCTTCTCTTGTCCGTGTCCGTTGTCTGCGCTACCATCTATCATCATGTGCGGATATTCTTTCATTAGCACACTGTTATGATTAACTCGGCCACCAGCAGAAGGTCGCGGAATGTGATGTCGCAGACGTGTCGCGATATTGAGGCAGGGGCTGTCTGCGTCGCGTCAACGCGAAGGCAGCTAATTAACTCTGAGTGCAGCTTCTGCGCGCAATTCATGCATTTTGCAACTACCTATTTTCGAGTGCCGCCTAGTATTCCTTGTCTTGTCACCTGTGTAGTGGACATTCCGTCACCACGGCTACAACATTGGCTACATTGGCAACATCATTGGCTACAACATATAGTCGTTGAAACATTTGTCAGTAACTTGTTAGTAGATTGTCAGTAGTTTGTTGTCTATAATTCCTTCCTTGTTAGTAGAGCAAGTCAAACCATTATGATGAATCACAAGATTGAGAAGAGAGGTAGGCTACAATTAAAGGAGGGATGGGCATTGATGTTCCAATCAGTGTGGTGCGTGCACATATTTTTTGTAAGCACCGAGGATACGTCGTATAGGGATGAAAACTAGGCTCACTGTAAATTTTCGTGCAATAGTTTCTGACTCATTCTCCTTAAAGTGGTCTCTTGTTGCTTTCAACGAAAATCACTGTGCGCATAAGTCAGATGAATAGCTCTAACCCTTCAGGCCCTGGCGACATATAAAAAAGACATGAGGGAATCTTGCTGCCAAGTGGGACACAATGAACTAATATATTGGAAAAGGTGTTCGAGCTATCCTCAATACACCTGCGCAAGCATAGAGAGAGAGAGAAATAAACGATTATTTAGAAAACAGCGTTCTGAGCGAGGCCTGGTGTCACCCTTAGGCGGGAGGGTCCCCCAGTCCAGGAACCCTTTGGCCTCGACTGCCCTCTTCGCCCTGGCAACGAGTTGTCGCTGATATTTTAGGTCGTCGAGGACGAGCTTGGCCTCCGACGTTTCCATTAGGTGATCGTCGTTTATTCTTGAGGCTTGGTTCCACTCAAGTTACACGTCGTTGTTTGCATGGCCCTGGCATTCGAGGAGCAAGTGTGCCAGTTTTTTTTTGAACTCTGCAAAGTAGAAAATTATGGCGGATTGCGATAACTATGACACTCACCACAACCAAATAATGAATGACACCTTACTGGTTAACTATTAGATCAGTAGCTATAGTAATTTTTCATCTTGTTTTTAAGATGTCTCACTTGCTATTTACAAAGTGGGTGCTTCCTAACACTAACATATCACCCGCAGCAGTAGACAATCTTAATGTCCTAAATGTAGAACACCAGGGCTCAGTGCATGGTTGTCAGACCTCAAACTACGTGCAGGCTAATTCGTGTAGCTTTTGCAAATGCTCCCGATTTTTTTTTCTTGTTGAGAAAGCTGCCCACATCCTTTACATAATATGCAAGGGGTGTCTAATTGCGAGATAATGTGTAATACCTTTAATTTGTTTTATGAAATATTCTATTGGTGCGTGTTGGAGCTGAAAGAAGACGAAGATAAATTATAGTTCAATCAGCTTGCCCTTGAAAACATGGGTGGAATTATTACTGGCGCCGCAAAGAAGGATACGGCAATTTGTTATGAGTTTGGATCTTCCAAAGTGTTCAGTATGTAGACGGTGGCCATTCACGTGCTATTAGGAGCTGTGTAACACGAGCGCAAAGACTTTCTGCTGGAAAGTTAAAATGCTGTAACTAATACGTGATTGTTGTATGTTAGTTTCACAATGATAACTTACTTTACCAGTGTTAAATAAATAAATGTATAAAAATTATCATATTTCACTTTACAACCACTAAGCCCTGGTGTCCTATATTTAGAACAGAGAGCCATTTTTCTTGCATACTGATGGCAATTCAAGAAAAAAAAAACATTTTTGTATTCTTCAGGTTGTAGTGACTCTAAATCAACGAGAAACAAAAAAAAAATATGTGCCGGTTTAAACAATTTAGGGCGGAAAGGGTCAATCTTTTAAAGCAGTTTTCTCTGTAACCGTGCGTTGTTAATACCGCAAACATTTGTTGTGTTCAGCGCTGTTTACTATACTCCGTGCATAGCACTTGAAATGTGTTGAAAATTTAACTTAAAAGTGATGATTTCGGCGCTCGCACTAGTTCGGGGATAAGCTAGCGTGTAGGTCGGGACTCGATACGTTTATTCGCTTTTACGGGTAATGCCACTGTAACGTTTAAATGCAATGCCGGCAAGTATCAAGTCTAAATCAGCAGCAGATAAGCTGAAAGAAAAGTTATTCAATGCGGTAAAGCATACATGTAAAAAAAGATCGTAATTCACATCCTAAAATCATACGCGACCTTGAAAAACCATTAAAGATTCGCTAAAGTAAGACATTCTTGTGCGAAGTTCAGCCCACAAGTCACGTCCACCAGAGGGACAGCCAAACTTTCACTCATATTGAACGACCGTTGATATAGTTTAAAATATCTATAAGGCGTCTTACGCTTGAATGTCCAGGAAAGCCCCATAAGCTCTGTGAGGGCACTATGATTGCGAGTGACCGTATACAAAGAAAAAATTGTGGAGATAATATAAAGAGGGCACTATAAAGTGACAAAAATGAACATTTGTTTGTGGAGCTTCGTCGAAAACAGTGCATACAGAAACGTGTTTATTTTTCCAACCCATAAATCTTCCAAACCAGTCTTTTTGTTTTTGGGATAACTCTCTTTTTTCAGGCAACTTTATGCTTTTTTTCTGAATCTGGGATGCGGCTCTACTTTTAATCATTCCACACTTTACAATGTCACTGTCAGCATTTGCACGATCAAAGACATTTAAATAAAAGTGAAAGAAGGAAAGAAGAAACACTATTTAGTCAGATATAAGTGGTTTGCAAGTCGCTAGCCTGCCTGTCGCGACAAAGTCGTTTGAGGATTTCCAAGAAGCTCGTCTCAAGATTGCTGTCAAGATTACCGTGTTCTCGGTGCGCTGGCTACATACCTTACTGCAGTCGTTCCTTTTGTTTCCTTTCTGTACTTGATACACAGATACAGCTTCCTGAGTGGACAGTTGTAGCAAATCCTCATTCTGCGGACTCCATATCATTGCCATGTGTGGATTCAGAGAAATCTGTGAGGCATACGTAATGAAATATACACACCACGATTTAGTTTCTAGGAACACTTCTGGCACTGGATTCAATGCAACCTTCAGAGCATTTCTTTTGATTGTTTCTTTTCATCTAATTGTATCTCAGCGGTTTTTTCGGTTTGTCGCTTGAACATTATTGGCGGTTTTCTTCTCGCAAGTGTTCGTCTCATGTGCACTTGTAGGCTTTCTTCTCTGAGAAAATGGGGAATTCACGAAACATAGCTGACGCCTTGCGCTTACGTTTGAAAGCGTAGTGCATTTCTTAAATTTACAAAGTCAGAGTAGATGATTTCTTATATTAGAGTACGAGGATAAATAGACTACACAAACTAATTACAACAATTCAGTGTTTGTATAGTTCATTTTTGCGCCACCAAATGGCACCACCTGTCCACTCTGAAGTTTGCGGCTATACAATGACGAGGTGCACTAAACCAAGGAAGTTTGTCAACAAACAAAACTTCTCTCAAGTCGCCACTTTAGGTTCGCGCGACTATGCGAAGAACTTTGCGAAATGTGAGCTTGTTTGGCCAGTTCTGCCACAAGCTGGAAAGAAATAAAGTCGAGAAGCTTCACAATAGAGGCGCCAAGCCAAAAGAAATGGGACACCTTTGTGTGTTTGTTTGATTCTTTTTATTCATATTACGGCACCTAACCACTCCGGGACATTGGCCGAAAATGCGGCGTTGACACTTTAAAACGTTAGTTTAGGAAATCGAGTGAAGCAGGAAAGAAATAAAATTTCAATAATACCTATATAATAACTATAAACTACAAGTATTATGCTATTGAGCTTGTATTCTAGACTGTTGTGTGAACAGGATGGAAAAAATTTCGGAAGATTAGTTAACGGGGCTGTCTTGGATGTCTTGCTTTCCTTCCGGTAGATACAGGTTATCTATGCAGTAGCTGGTTTTTACAGCGAAAGATGTTATGAAATTACAACAAGGGTCGCGTGCGCCGTATAGTATAGTACACCGCCACCGCCGCCAGAGTCCGTAAATATTCTCCCTCAAAATAAGGGAAGAGCTGAGTAAATAAGACCGACAAGCCCAGAATTGGATTCGTACCCGGGTCCCCTGCATGCCAGCCACGTATTCTACTGCTGAGTCACGCCGGTGCTTAGAACTCCATTGGAAACTGGCCTTTGGGGGAGGGCTCGGTGGCGGGAAAGGAATCATGTTAAGATGAATAATGAAGTGTCTCATCACAGCCAAGGAACAAACAGGCGCCACATGATGCGAATTGTGTAAGTAGTGAGTCATCAAACGCTCAAACAAAAGCTTCATGTCAGTCACAACCTTAAAGAAACTGCGCAAATCTTTTTACAAGTGAGTAGCGGGTACCAAGCTTCTCCGAAGAGTGACGAAAAATGACAACGTGAATGCCACCCTACTACACAAAATTTATGATCGTTACTGGCGTACTGGGTACCCGGCAAGTTTGCTCGTAGCAGTCACCCAAATCACGTTTAGAAAACGCTCTGAAAGGCCGCTCTTACTAATCTGTTGCGCGTTACGCAGACCTGGCGGTTTTTATGAGTCCCTTGCACTTACTTATGTGGGCCTTAATATGCGGTGGCTCTGTTCAGTTCTCACGGTGTCCCACACATTTTCTTCGTTGCCTGGAATCTTATTTTTTGACGGTCAGCAATGACATGTATTACCACCGAGAATACACTAGCATTATTTCTCAGAACGTCGTAAATGAGCCTGGGATTGCGGAATGTTGAGTACACGTTACATGTATGTCGTTGTCTTCTTTTTTTTTAGACTAGAAGACAGAGCCATGTGTTTACTTCATGTTTACGTCACTTAGCTGTTGAGCGTTACGAGTACTCTGCTTTCGATCGATCTCGACGTTCACTAAAGCTTCCTTCGCTTCTTTTTATAGGGCACAAAGCATCGCGACATCTTGTAGCTTATATACCTTCGTCTTTCTAGTAAAGCACAATTATTATGAAGGCACGGCCCTGTCACGGTTACCGCAATGTCACTGTCACAGACATAACTCAAATGAAGTCACACAGCATTGTGCTCCCGATCAACAGAAGTTCATTGGAAGTGCTACACTTATCTGTGGTTCCTCCCATGCCATCGTTCTATCGAGGGTGCTGCAAACATGACGCCTACCAACTAGTGTGCTTCAGTGGAGATATAGTCTGAAGTGCTCGTGATAGCTCTTGGCTGGCAGATACGAAAGTTGTAATTCTCGCAGCGGTCTTTCAAATTTGCCTAATCAGGGGAACCAGAAAGAGAAACTAATCGTGAGAAGAATAGCGCGTGGATTTATTGTCTTATGTAAAGCCACACACCATCACATCACTAATATTACAAAATACAGCCATCTAAGATGTCCAGGCCTTCCCTTTGTAACCCCACTGCCGCTAAAATATCGATATTACAAAAGAGAAGCGAAATAAATCAGCAAAGAAGAAAAAGAAGTGGATTCAGCTCCAAAACAAGCATTCCTACTTGCTTTTCTGTCATGATTATGTGGGCGTATCGACCGCTCGTTCCCTACTTAGCTGAGTTCTGTTATGTACGTGGGACATTCTTAGAAAACAGCGCGGGAAAGGCACAGCGCAAACAGAAAGGGGACGCTCACAGGGGAGCTCTCAAAACTTCTGGTACGTGGGACGTCTTGTCGTGGTAAACATAGAGAGCGAATATAAGGCAACTACAACGTATCTTTCTCCACGCGAACTGCAATAAGACAGGAGTACTTACGACTCATTCATCTGCCTCGTGTGCGAAGAACTTGACACTATTTGCTCCACTTTCACCCGAAAATGCTTCTATTTATTGCTGTCACGCGTTCCTACTCCCGTTGCCTCTGAGTGAACAAACATACTGTAGCGAAGAGATAATGATGAAAAGGCACACCAGCAGGGAAATGAGTCTTAGTGTCAATAGTAAGCATGGAATACCAACTCGTGTTTGCCAGAATTCAGGCTGCTTCACGCCCACAGACTTCGACGCCCCCCGCCTTGGCGTTTCTCCTCTTCCGTTGAAGCCCATGTGTCCTTAAAACCACGTAGCAATATAAATGTTATTTTTTGAATGAGATTATTCACACCTGACGCAACGACATCTAAGCATTGAGCTAAAGACGGAAAACCTCTCACGTCTTCTTGGAAGACTGTGTGTTTACTTTAGTGTCAAATAGTGTTTAATGAGCACACTATCTAGTAAATTCCTCTAGCATTCAGTTTTCAGTTGAGAATAGCTTGCATATGTCAGATTATAAGTACTGTAGTTGTTATATACAATGCGTGTGCCTCATCATAACCATGCATGCACGATTGGCAAACTATTTTTTTACTTGAACAATAGAGGGTGATTCCTGTGTACACGATTTCAAGAGTACACAAGAAAAAAAACTGACTTGTTTTTATTGTGTGTCTAGAAAAAAGTGTTTAACGATTTCGAGTACATTGTTGTCTTCTATAGTACATCAGGTTATTTCCGATGTGCGCAGTACTGGTAGTTCAGCATTAGGCAGCTGTGCAATTGTCACAGCTTGAATCAGATACCGACAGCGTCTACCACTTTGTCGATTTACTCTTTATTGACTAAATCAGGGCAGTATTAGCGTTTTTATTAGGGATGCACGAACATTTTATTTCAAACATACTTTTTGTCGTCATGGTGACAGAGTATACAATCTTTGATCGTATTGGCGCTTAGAGTGGGCATCACTGCATTGCACATTTCGTGCTTCACATCTTTGTATTGCTCTGGCTATGTTACTCTGAATTACAAAGAAACATTACTGAATAATATGGATCTCGGTACTATTCTGGCAATTTATTATAGGGGATTGATGCTGGTCCTATACTTTTTCTCCGCTTTGGATAACACTTGCAAACAGTACGTGAGAAAATTTTCTTGTGATAAGGAGGGATGGACGAACAATATCGGGACCTCCACATCATTTTCTATAAAAATCTCAATAAGTTTCAGCCACCCTTCCATGACATGATCCGCGATGAGCTCGTAGAACATGCCGTAGATGCGCATAATAGTCAACTCGTTATCTTCGCACTATTGAAACGTTGTAGTCTGGGGTTCGACTTCCTCTCCGTCTCGTTTTCACAGAGAGCCGCTATCTTAGTAATAATTTTGAATAATGAACGTCTCTGCAGAAATGAAAATGACGCTCGTTTCGTGGCAGCACAGGACGCAGCAGCTTTACAGCACGACAGCTAAGCGACTACAACTACTGTGTTCTTCACAGATGCAATGATGTAACCGTTAACTACAACCAAGCCGCTGTAGTGTCTTTGTTCGTACAATATGCGTTTTTGGTATGCGAGTGTATAAGGCAAAGTAAATCGTTAACACAAAAATGAAATCCTTCGACCATTGAGGAATTCTACCATGAACAAATAAAAAAAATGAACATCACAATTTCTAATACATGTGGTGTATGCAAAACAAGCAAACAGAAATACTAGGTTAAACTTTGTTTCTTCAGTAAATCAAGCAATCAAACTGAGTAATTTTTTGTGGTGCGCTTAACTTGATTGATCAGACCCTCGTAAAAAGGAATAAAGCAGTGCTTCAGGCATGAAAAGCTAACGACAACAGATCAGGTACTGACTAACATTGACTGTTTGTCACTAATAAGCTGAAATATAGAGGAAGCAGTAACATGACACTAAAGCACTGTCTAGAGTGATGTTCATTGCCTTTTGCAGTAATTGATTTATATGTAAGGTTTAATGTCCCGATATTGCCATATGACTATGAGAGACGCCGTAGTGAAGGGCTCCGGAAATGTTGACCAGCTGGGGTTCTTTAACGTGCACCCAAATCTGAGCACACGGGCCTACAACATTTCCGCCTCCATCAGAAACGCAGCCGCCGCCACCGGGATTCGATCCCCCTTTTGCAATAATCGCATAGGGTTAGTTACAGGAGGCAGTGACGGAGAGCAGCGAGAAATGGCAGAAAGATCAATGAGACGCGCGTCCGATTCTACCCTGCGTTGAAGAAGAAGGATAAAAGAGCGATAAGAGAGCGAGGGAGAAGAAAATAGCGGGATGGACAGAATTAAAACAACACTCGTCGGAGAATATTAAGTTTACGGGTGGTTCCACGGATATTCATAGGGGCCCCCCCAACACTTCTTCATCATGTTCACAAAACGCCGCAGATCGGTGGTAGAGGATCCCGGGAAATCACGAACCAAAGCTTATAGCACAGCGTGCGGTCTGATATTCCCTCTGATTTCTCAAATACAGACAAAGAATGCTTTCTCTTCTCTTTGCTAATGATGGTACAAGCTCAAGGATGGCTCATCAGGGCCATTGTATCAGCCATTGGTTGATTTGAGCATGGCGCAGCTGGTCGTTTCTTGCGCCACCGCGAGAGGCTGCGGCTTGTCCACACACACGCACGTGCCATAGCACTTGGAAGCCTTGTATTCGAAGAAACAAAAAGAAACAGAAAAAGTGCTTAAGGTCACAAGTCAGGCATGATGTGCTTTTGGGACGTTAAACCCCACAAATCAATTAATCAGGCATGATGTGTTTTCTTTCCCCTTGTCATCCCCCTTGCTTAGCTTCTAGCGTTTTCGTCTAGACGAGAGAAGAGAGAATGCAATTGCAGCGTGCGCAAATATTTGCTCTTCCGCTCGTGCTGGACGGATTGTAATACATTTGAGATGGTGAACTCGTGAGACATATAAGCTCCTTTACTGAATGCATTACATGGCTATACCAAAACTATTGCAGGGCCACGTTAAAGTAATAAAATTCAAGGTAGCTAGAATTTTCTTGGCTTACCGGTTTAAGTTGTTTTGTTTCATGAGTCGTCGATTATTTCTCAGAGACCAACATCAAGGCAGGTGTATTAAAAGATAACATACGTGAATACCTGTTGCCGTATCTGTTAAAATAAATATAAGCCTCCAGCATGAACGATCAAAAGATCATCACTCAAACAGAAAAGCGACATCATGCGAGTGATTAACCAGTCGCTCTGAATGCTTCGAGGAGATCAAAGGCACCGCTATGTATAAACCAATCCCCCTGACGTGATATGAATCTAGAAGAACGCATGGCACCGTAAGAAAGCAGAATAGAGACTGCAACACTCAAACCATAAAAACATGTAGAGGACATAATCATTGGGAAGTTTACTCCCGCCCCACTAATAATAGCTACGAGGCACACTGAGGCCGTCGCTATTTAGAGAATTGAGAACAAAAAGAATACGACTACATTGCTGCTTACTCTGTTAGTAGTCTCTGACAAATTAGCAAAAAAATGTTTCTGAATGCATTCATAATAAAAATTCCAGTGGTAAATCTGCGCTTGCAGCTAGCTAAAACACCGGTATCTGAATTACCGTAATCGCACAGCTGCTAGCCTTTGAGCCATTTCAGTTGCAAAAAACTGCACCCAGGTGGCATGAGTGTGGGGGTGGAACGTTACGCTAAAGTGTCTTCGGCAACACAAAACGTATCGGCGAAAAACCGTGGGAGGTAATGAAGCAAAAACTCAGTGTAATCTGAAATAGGGAGACGTTTTTATGAAACATTTTTTTTTACTGCGCGCCTATCTACATGGGCATGAGGGGTTAGTGTTTTCCTTCGATCTAAAGGCAATCACCACGACCCAGAGCCTGACTCACGAACTTCTGCTTAGCACTAAAATACCAGCATCTAGCCTTATGGATATGAGAATGTAGATGTGGTATTTGGGGATTCAAAAAGCTCAGTAAATTGACCATATGCCATACGCAGTGTGAAGATCAGTGATAAAGAGTGTAGAGGTTCAAAGAAGGACAGACGAGATGAAACCGGTACAAATCAAGCGTCTACATTTTTTTGTATAGGCAGTTGCACGCTTATACATTCTTTGATCAGAACCCCGTACTCACAAGCTTACTGCTTCAGTTTTCTGAGACTCGGAATACCATAAAAGAATGAAATGACAAACACGCAAGAAGGATTTTACTCGGGGATGGTGCAAGCGTATGTGTATGGTACATTGCCTATGCGTTTGCGAAATAGAACGGATTTCATCATCCGACATATCAAGCGATACATGAGGTAGATGGCCAACCTATCAAAAGTGAGAATTCTGATCAATGTATGAGGTTCTATAAAACTGCTCCTTTGTAAAAATTGAACGAGTGCACAACAAAAAGAGTAAATAAAAAAGAAAGAACAGCGATGTAATTTACGGAATATCAAAAACTTAGTCGCTGAGGGGCCGGGAATGTTGCAAACATAAACAAAAGTGTCATTACTTTTTTTATTTTCGCCTCATTTCTAATATGCTTTTGTCATGATTTTTGTAGTTGGTAACATCAAGTGACGCATTGATTTTTTTAGTAACGCCTATTGAAATTTGTCTATCGTAGACCATGTACATAGTCGGTCCTGCGGTATTGCCGTCATTTTTTTTTGGGGGGGGGGGGGGGGGGTTTGGATAGTTTACTCTTCAGCACCAGCAGTTTTTTCAGGGCTTAATATTTGCTTTAGGGACTTGCAAATGCAATGTTTATTTATTGTTTCGGCTGTTTCGCAAAAAAATGAGCAATCGGTGTGTGGTGGCGGCTTCATTGTTTGTGAGAAAACTATCGGCGTTGTCGGTTGGTGGAAATTTTTGATGGGTACAAATAAATAATAAAATGTACTCTGCTGACCGTTCTACATGAGACCTGGTCTCAAGTGCGTGAGCTATGGACGCCATCTGGCAGCGGTGCCAGGAAACATGGTTTTATGCAGAAGCCAGGACCACTGCCAGGTACCATATTGTCTGCAGAGAACTTTCTCGTGGATAGCGTCGTATTTTCAATGTGCAAAAGAGCGCATTTTCAGCGCAACTTAAGAAAGCTTAGAGTCTTTAGAATGGTGTACGTAAATATTTTCGGGTAAAGGAACCCACCACCAAATACTTACATATGGATGTTGCGCCAAAGATATGCGAAATATTGGCTTGTTGATTGACAATGCCCACAAGTATGAACGCAGCTACCAGCTCAAGATGGCTGGCCGTTAAGCAAGTGTTTAAATAGTGGTCGGCTACATAGATAAGAAAGACGCAAAAAAATAAACAAGTCACAAAACGAATTGTTATATATGATTTGATTTGTTACAAATTGTGTTTCATTTGGATCTATTGTATCGTTATACCCTTGTATCGTGATAATCACATTGAATTCTTGTGTACATGTATGCCAAAATAATCATGTATATTAGAGCAAATGTCTTCACTGTAACGTAGTGATGTTAGTCATGAAATATAGATGTGCCGAAGTGTATGTTCTCTGTTACTGGAAAGGTATGAAAGCCTTTGTGTTCCGTACATGCGGTAAATAATTTTTTTCTAAACAGAAAACACAAGAATGGGCGCCGGTTTTCACTTCATTTTGTGCCTCGTCTTCTTGCATTTTTCTTAACTATGAACCCAAACCAACTTGCCCAACTGCCAGTGCTATTGAATATGGCCGGGTAACTGAATCGTGGACAGACAGACAGACAGACTTTTTTAGATACCCTTCGAAAACTAAACAACTACAAATGTCAGTACATGCTGCTGTTCATGCTAATTTCATGTTTGAATGACCTAAGATATGTAATTTGAGTATTTGGTTGGCAGATCCATATAAAAAGAGAATCGTTGCAGTTTAACGCAGGTAGACAGAGTTTGTCCGATATTTTTTGGTTATCACAATAGCATAAATTCACAACTTTTGGTGTGTGACCTACGTATTTGTCTGCACGGTGAAGTTCGAGTACGTCACACCATGGTAATTTGTATATTTGACGAACCTATTGAACAGATTTCTGGTTTACGGCGTGACACGTAGCTTACCGCGTACTCGCGAAGCGCTCTTTTTTTGATTTTTTCGCAAGATCGCAAATTGTATCCACAAGTGCCAGCTTCACAATCACGCATGGCTAGAGTGACCTCGATCGAAAATACTGGAGAAAAAACGGAGAAGAAGCAGCATCGGTAGGGGTTGTTTTTCATTTCTTGGCATCGAAGTTGCAGTGAACAAAAAGAAATTCCGCGCACATTTATAGATAACTTTGCGTGTGATTACTTCTTTCTGTATGCGCCATGGTACACCAGTGGTTAAGGTAGTCGTGTGCTGGCACGTACGTCGCGGGATAGAAACCCAGCTGTGGTGGCCGCATTTTTAATAGAAGTGTTTGAGTGTTTGAGGCCTGTGTACTTAGATTTATATTTACGTTCCCTAAGTGGTAGAATTTCTGGACCGCTCCACATCGGCGTACCTCAGAAGGATATTGTTCTTTTGCGTTGAAAAAACCACAACAATCATATTGTCGACCATATTTTTCCTTATCTGTGTTGTTTGCGCACTTACCTGTTGACATCTGTTTCTTCTCTTTTTTCATTACGAAATATCAGCGGTTGTTGTCCACACCTAGGTAGCATTGCGTCTGATCCGTCCTTGTTTCTTCTTTCTCATCGTGCGTCTGCGCACAAATATCAAATAGATATGTTTTCACAATGAGATGCCAAGGTACTCTTGAATCCACACCGTGAATACAATAGATAATGCAGAGTAATATGGAATGAATCACGAGCTTAGTAACTTACAATCCACTATTCGATGTGATGATTTTGAGTGACGTAGTTTTTCGCAAGAACATAATAGTTATGTGAAGGCAGTGACACGAAAATGCGAAGGAAATTGCACACGCTTTCCATATATTTGCAAATAGGGAGAATTCATACGACACAGCCAAGTGTGATCGCGCAACACCAATATAGGTCTACATTTTAAGCTCGTACGTGATTTTTTTTCTGCTTGCTTGCATGTTGCCATAAAAAAATTACGTCGTTGAACCTATTGTTACTCTAAAAAACACAAGGCCCAAGGCACCATCTTTTTCTTGAAGTGTACATTTTTCTTCAATAAAATTCATACTGCTGAGGTGTTTTTTGCTAGGTGTTTTTCATTTTCAAAGAACGATTAGGCAACAGCTCAGTCAGCTTCCATATTAATCTGTACTTCGATTCAGTAACATCATGGTTCGCCTGATAACGAAGAATAAAGTTGGGCGAAAGCTACTGACAACTCCATGGAATCCTTCGAAGACTCGAGCTGCGCATAAAAGAAAAGCCACGGGAAACTTCGCCTGAGCAGGTAACAGGTTAGACTTAGAGCAGCGAGCCGAATAGCAATGACTCGAGGCGTGTTAAGTTAATACGACCATGTCCGTACCAAGCAAATTGCATTCCTCGTCTACCAACTGAGGCGTGCATTGGCC